>VXCM01003937.1:148381-181494 GCA_014773175.1 Lucifuga dentata
ATATATATATATATATATATATATATATATATATATATATATATAAATCATGTTTATATGTCAAAACTATGACTGCATATTAGGGCTATAAAAAAAATAGTGGGGCATTATTTTGAGTTTTTAAACCCGCAAATTGGCAACTTTTAAAAGTCTGCATGTTTATGATAATTTGATGATTTTGCGCTAAAAGCACAAATATTTCTTTACTGTTAAATCTGATGGAAAGGTATAATTTAATAAGGTCATGTACTGCAGACATAGTCACAACATGAGGCAGTTCAATTCCTGTTCTCATTATTTTCCCTTTTTCATTATTAATAAAAATTAAATTATTATTTCAAAAATTTCAAAAATGATAATTCATCATTAAAAATAATTTTCCTTATTTTTTTAAACTCACAAATTTGTGAATTTGAAATCTCACAAATTTAACAGTTTAAAAAATCGCAAATTTGTGAGATTTTTTGCAAGTACATGACTTGCTAAATATGATGGAAAGGTATAATTTAATAAAGAAATATTTTGCTTTTAGTGCAAAATCATTGAACTATCATCAGCATACAGAAAACTGGCAAATTTTCAAGTTTTTAAACTTGCAATAATGCTCCCCTCATTTTTTTTTTTTTTTTTTTTTTTTTTACAGATATCTGATATCTGATATATCGGATATCTGATATATATCAATATCCGCCAATGTGACACAAAGAAAATTTCATGCTATGCCAAGTCACGCGTCATAAAATGCGATGCTCTGTCCACATGTAGCATTCAATGTGTTTTCTTAATAAGTAATTAAGACCGTAATGTGATTAAGATGTATACATGGATGGAATTAATAGGATTCCACGGTTTGACGAATATACATGTCGTGTTGCGTAATGGGAGAAAAAGAGAGTCGCCAGGATGACTCTCTTTTCAGGAAATGTGTGTGAAAGTGGATTTCAGTCTAATTGTGGTGTTTACATGACGTTTTAAAAAAAATCGATTTATTGCCTTAGTATAATCTACATATCCAAGCTGCAACAAGTCCTCTAATCCTCCTCCTACCACCTTAAAATAGAACAAAGTCTCCACGGACCTTAAAAAAAGATGCTTTAGAAAGCAACAGCTCGTGTAATTATTTCTCATTTCATGTCTCATTTGCATCCGTTGTGGAATTTGTTTACCTCCGTCTCAGGAAATAAAGCTTGTTTGCTCATACAGGTTCTTTCAGGTTTAAACCGTGTCAAGTATCAGATCAGAGCAGTAAAAAAAAAAAGACGCTAAAAAAAAATATGAATTGGGCATCATAAATGTATCTTAATGGATAGAAGCAAACACCATTTGTTTCCAGTAATTAAACTGTACCGAGATACTACAGTTAATGTGACAGTGATATATTGTTGTGAGGAATTGCTGTGCACAGCACCTTAAAGACAAAATGGGAGATTAAAGGGTTTTTTTTTTGTTGTGGGGACAATAAAGAATGNACCTTAAAGACAAAATGGGAGATTAAAGGGTTTTTTTTTTGTTGTGGGGACAATAAAGAATGAATCTGATTGTTTAATGCGAGGCTGCTCTGTGCAAAAGCGTGGGTGCAGCAAACAATAATGCTGCGTGGCGTCGCATCACCTGCTCGCCACTTTACACCAGCCCATACTGTTTTTTTTTTGTTTTTTTTTTTGTTCCACCTCATGTTTACTTCATTCATCATTGTTCATTTTAGTTTGACTTTCCTGAGCCGTATTGAGTTTACACTCGCTCTCGCCGGGGCGGAAGCAAAAAAAGTAATCCCTTTGAAATGACTTATTGTATTGTGCTTTACAGACAATGTCATCATTTGTTTTAATAGAAAGCAGCTCCTAATAATATGCCCCAATGAAAAGGTCAATATTATCTCTCCAGCATGGGCTGTATGAGCACGGGCCCAGGAGAAGGCTTTGAGAGAGAGAGAGAGAGAGAGAGAGAGAGAGAGNAGAGAGAGAGAGAGAGAGAGAGAGAGAGAGCGAGAGAGAGAGAGAGAGAGAGGCAGTGCCTATTAACATTTATGAATAATTTAATCCTGCATAGCTGGCCAAAGTCCAAGTGCATAATTCACTAATTGCAATCAGAGAGGGAGAGCAGGGAAGCAGAGAGCTGTGTGTGTGTGTGTGTGTGTGTGTGTGTGTGTGTGTGTGTGTGTGTGTGTGNCATGGTAAAGCTCTTCTCCCCAGACCTGCTTTGCTATTACACCCTGCAACATGGGGCCTGTGTGTGTGTGTGTGTGTGTGTGTGTGTGTGTGTGCGTGTGTGTGTGTGCATGTGCGATAGGGGGTATAATTATCACTATTCCAATGTTACATTAAAAAAAAAAAACCTTTACAAATGAATTATTTTGGTAAATTCTTATTTCTGATTGGCTGGCAGGTGTCGTAAACTGTATCAGGACACGTCAAACGTTGTGCCAATCAACAGTTTGACATCATCCTAAATCAGTATTCAAGATATATTAACCCGTAAGTAACCATGGCAACAACACTTCTGCTTTGTGCTCTGTTTCCTGTTAGCTCTCAGAGGTTAAATTAACCTAAACTTGAGTTAAACTGACTCCAAACGTGCTGGAAAAAATGGAGGATGATGTGGTCATAGTTGCTCTTATCTTTTTTTAAATGCTCATCACATAAAAGAAACATTCTATAAAGTGTCTATAAAGTGGAATAGAACAGACATGACAGAGTCAAGTCGAGTTTATTTGTAGCCCAATATCACATATAATGTCTCAAAGGGTTTTACGGTTCCTGATCCAGCCGAAGATGAGAAAAAACTCTGTAAAAAAAAAACTTTACAATATAAGGAAAAAAATGGAAGAAACCTCAGTAGAGGCGATTCAAAGAGAGATTCCCTTTCCTGGAATGGCCGAGTGTGACGTAGGTGAGAGAGCAGGTAAATTACAAAAGCATAAAAACAACGAAACCTTACAGGATGACATGAAACAGCAAATAAGAGGATCCAGAAAGATTTAGTCAATATGAAATGATAATCATGATGGTTCAAGATGTGAGTCACATTCATATGCACAAGTGGGTGTAGGGGAAAGGGTGGGACTCTCAAGGTTCCAATGCCTCCCCCCCCCAAAAAAAAAAGAAAAACAAAAAGAAAAAACCAGAGACAGGATCCAGCGTTCTTTGCCTCATACAGAGTATCTTCAGCATTTAACCCTACATTATTTATATGGACTTAAAGCCTGTGTGTTTAAAGCCAGGTTTATGTTTAATGCAGTGGTGACAGCAGGCCCGCGGAAAATATAACATAATTGTGGCCATGATGGCCGCTCTGGAAGGTCAATTTTTGAAACAACATGGGCGGCGTTTGTGGGACGTAAATGCGCCTTCAGCGATGATTGGCTGAGCGAAGAGGTAGGAAGAGGTATAAAGCGAGGTGTGGAAGGGAGAAGCACACAATGGCTGACAACTTTGATGAGTGACTAGCAGAAGAGGTGAGGAAATACTGGTAATAATAATATAAATATATAAATAATATATTTCATATTTATCTCATGATGGACGATCATTAGACACAAGCTGATCCAGTTTCCAGTAAGGATCTAGAAAAGTATATTATCCATTTTCTATACCCGTTTCCTGTTAAGGGTCACGGGGGGCTGGAGCCTATCCCAGCAGGTCATAGGGCGAGAAGTGGGGTTCACCTGGACAGGTCATTAGCCAATCACAGGGCTGATACATACAGATAGACAAACTCATTCACACCTACAGTCAATTTAGAGTTTCCAGTTCACCTGACCTGCATGGAGGAAGCCAGAGAGCACCCTAAGGAAACCCACACAGACACGGGGAGAACATACAAACTCCACACAGGAAGGACCCGGTCAGACTCGAATCCGGGACCCTCTGGCTGTGAGGTGACAGAGCTAACCACTGAGCCACCGTGCAGCCGTTATATATTTATTATAGTTTTTTCTTTCTGCTGTTTCTTCCTCTTTTGGCCAGTTTATTTTTACTTTAATTTAATACTTTAATACTTTTTAATACTTTATTTTTATTCAACAGGACAGATTTAGTCTGGGATTGGTGCAGGTCTCTGGTTTAAATCAGTTATGATCCACTCAAAACTTATCTCATATTTTCCTTATTTTTAAAAAAATGAAATGACCTGCAAAGAGTGTCTTTTATTCCTCTTATAGATAAAGCTTTATTATAAGATATATATTTAAGACTTGTGCTTTTTGACTGATTAAATAATTATAAAGAAAGCCAAAACCCTCAAATACAATATAATGTGTCTGCACTCATATCTGTCAAGTATTTTTCACTGCAAAGGGAAAAATATATATGAAATATAACAGTTTATGTCCCTCTTGCAGGACAGTAACATCTGGCTGTTTCCATCAAGTAAATATCCTCCTCAGGAAACTATTACCTGCCAAGATGGCTTCTCTGAAAATGTCAGCATATGTGTTTGTGTGTATGTGTGTGTGTGTGTGTGTGTGTGTGTGTGTGTGTATGAGAGTGTGCGTGTGTGTGTATGTCAATGAACACAATTTTTTAAATTTCACTGTATTTTGCCCAACCTCATTTCTCTTCTCTTCTCTCTCTCTCTCTCTCTCTCTCTCTCTCTCTCTCNCACACACACACACACACACACACACAGGCCATTAGAGGAGGGAAACCTTGAATGATGTGGGTTCTGAAACATGGGATTATAGAATGTGTTATTTTTGAGGTCTTTTCTAGGGCCTAAAATCTCTCATGTCACTGCTGCACACACACACACACACAAACACACACACACACACACGCACGCACACACACACACACACACACACACACACACACACACACACACACATATATATATGTATTTCCTGGTACAGTGTGAGGGAAAATTTGAATGTACTCTATGTAACCTGATGTACTGATTGATGTGTTGATTATGAATATTGATTGATTATATGTTTTGATTCATATGTTTGCATGATTTTGATTTAGACAATATGCATCACCATTAATGACAACATGTGTTCATTTATATTCATTTGTAAGACCCATACAGACTCAGTAGCATGTAGCATGTAGTATGTGGTTGAAAGCCCTGTCCTGAGGAGTTGAGCTGTCATACCACGATCTAACACCAGCAGCTGAAGTCCAGAGGCCTAGAAGCTTCTTATTACACCCAGAAGCCAGTTGTTCAGTAGTGACCTGGTCTCATGACCCGTCAGATAGTAAATTGTATGAGGGTCCTTTAAGGTCCTTTAATGTTGAACATGTGTGCCTGAAGTTTTGTCATGAGAACCAAGGTCGTAAGTTAAGTTCTCACTATGCGACTATGTTTTTAGACTATGTTTTGTATTTCTGACTGAATGTGACCTGACAAATGTAAGATATAACCTAAACAAGATTGGTGCTTCTCAGGCTGAGGTGCCTAGCAGCTGGAGACTTGGTGGTGAAGATGTGGTGATGGCAGGCCCAANCTTCTCAGGCTGAGGTGCCTAGCAGCTGGAGACTTGGTGGTGAAGATGTGGTGATGGCAGGCCCAACAGGCAAGGAGGGGTGAGTGCTCAGCAGAAATGAAGGTATGTTAAGGAGGTGAGAGGAAAGTCTTATCTTTGAAGCTGTTTGGGACGGATGAAGGCGGTTGAGGGCTGTATGGCATAGTCAGATTGGCCATTGGGAGAGGCGAGACTTTTCCCGGTGGGCTGGTCCCCGTTCGACAACTTGATCATGACTGTATGGTATTGTTGACTTGCTTCCTGTGTACAAGTTAATAACGACCTGGAATAAGTATGGACATCAATTTTTCCACAACAACAGGATCAAACTACTGCTGGGGAAAAACCCCCCCACAAATCCAGAGTTTTAACACTAGATGCTCATTGAGAAAGAAGTCAGAGAAGAGAGAGAGAGAGAGAGAGAGCGTTTAGGTAAATGTGTTAGCACAACCCCCTCAATCATCCATCACCGTGTCTGACAAGTCTCAAATGTCAGATGCGGCGATCCCTCAGCGAAGCACTAACTAGATAGCGACGGCGGACAGATACGGTATTGAACGGCGGACGGAAAGTTGCCAGATAGTGCTTTTGTTCATTACAGTCGAGCTGATAAATGGCTGGCGGGTTCGCGGAGCTTCCCGTCCCCGCTGTCACGGCCCGGATCCCGCAGACAGGCTCGCTGCCCATCAGCCAGGAAGCTTCCATCACTCTCCACCTGTCAGCGGCTTCTGTTGGTTTTTTTCTCCCCTCTGGCTGAATTTTAAAGATGGCAGTTCCCCGAAACTTCCAGCCAATGAATCTTTCATGCGAGGAGCCACCGCAATCTGTTTTACTGCTTCAGACCAGCTTATTTCAGAGCGACCGCTGCACTTTGATAACTGCTGATAACGGAGAGTTTATTTTTTTAAGCTAACGAGGTCAAGTCAGAGTCGACCTGATCAATTATTTAAACTACAACAAAATGGTCGTTTTAAAGTTTCACTTTTTTGCGTTTTTCATATTTGTACTTATTCGTCAACTCAGTTTTCTTTTTGGGGGCAGACTGTAGATCCACTTGAAGGACGATGCCGGTGGTTTTGCACGTTTTATATCATAATACAAATAATTTGCTTTTATTTTTTGTTAAAAGTTTATCACTGAGTTGAAATGAACTCTGAGGGGAACGTTTCTAAAAACTCAGAAAGGGATTTATTAGTGTCACAGTTCTGCTTGTCTGATCAGCTACTCACCTGCCATTTCTGCCTGCCTGGTCCTCAGCCACTCACCTGCCATTTCTGCCTGCCTGGTCTTCAGCTCCTCACTTCCCTTTATCAGCCTGATTCATTTCAGGTTTGGACGCTGTCACTAATTGGCACCAATCAGGCATGGATTTAAGCCCCAGTCTCACACTCACCCATTGCCAGATTGTTCTTAGCTATCCTCAATGCAAGACTCTCCAGCGTTCTTCTGTGGACTGACCTTCTGTTACCGAAACTGCCTGCCCTGGACTATTCTGCTCGTCGCCCCCCTGGTTATCACTTCTGCCTTCTGTCTTCGACTCCGATTCTAGTCTCTGCGTTTGGACTCCTTGTCTGACTGTGTCTGTGTGGGTACATTGTCCTGCCAGTTTTTCTGCCTGCCTCTGTGTTGGACTGAGAGCCCTATTAAAGAACTTGTCAGAGTTGTACTGTGTGCTGCATTTGGGTCCAAACCCCACCCATCACAATTAGAGCGCTTACCCCCACCACAAACCCTAAAATTTATTGTTTTAAAGGAGCATACTGGCGATTGTGCATGTGTGAGCCCAATATATACAATCTATAAACACATTACCTTACTGACAGCCATTTCCCAAAATATACTACCATTAAAGTACAGGCAGTCTCCGGGTTACGAACAAGTTCCGTGCCCATGGCTGTTCGTAAGTTGGATTTGCTTGTAAGTTGGAACAGTTACATAAGATGTGTATCTAGCATATATATTTTACCTTTCTATACATAAGAAACATTAAAGAAACTCTTCCAGATATCCCAAAACATCGTACAGAGAGAGAATAAAAAAAAATGTAGGTTAATACTCTCACTCCTTGATGTCTTGCACGTCAGAAGAGGCATTCTTCTGTTGTTTTGACGTGCGTCTTAAAGTAGTGCACCATTCATTATTATGAATCACTGTATGTAACTCAAATTTTTAATTTAATAGGCTTNTAAAGTAGTGCACCATTCATTATTATGAATCACTGTATGTAACTCAAATTTTTAATTTAATAGGCTTTATGGCGGTCCATTTGTAAGTACGGGTCCTTCGTAAGTTGGGCGTTTGTAACCCGGGGACTGCCTGTAGTATATTTTGACAACCATTTCCCAAAATATACTACTTTAATGGTAAATTTCCATTTTTTTTCCTACCTTCCAGACTGCCATTTCATTCCAATATGCTACATACTACAATATGAGCATTAGGTTATAAAGGGGTGATGTATTTGGATATGCCTGATTGTATTATTTGAATTTCTTTGCACTGTTTTCAGTCCTGTAGCTTACTGTACTGTTGGACACTTACTATATGTCTGTATAGGAGCTGGTAGTTCAAAGTGTGGGACTTCATATCCCAGGTGCAGGTGCACGATCTAACAGTTGTGTTCAATCAGCTCCATTATGACATCAGTGCTCTTTGTTGAAATTATGCTGTGAAGAAGCTCTACGACAGAAAGCTTGGTATTAAAGCTTTACTTCTGTTGGATCCAAGTGCAGAGCTTTNAGAAGCTCTACGACAGAAAGCTTGGTATTAAAGCTTTACTTCTGTTGGATCCAAGTGCAGAGCTTTATCTTCTCTTCCAGTACGCTATAAAAATCAAGTTGTAGAGACTTGAAACACAATCCATATTAGGTTTTTTGTAGAAGTAACTTTATTTAGGTAGTCCAACACAGAGCTGCACAGATGCCAATGTATGTCTCCGCGAGGAAATATAGTCCCAGGAGAAGACAGCTTTTACTGAGCAATTAAAACGACTGTGCCTTCTACATTTATGCATGCAAAATATCGAAGTTTAAGGTGGGTATCACCTTAATTTGATTTTGAAAGATTAGGGGATTTTAAAAATAACAAGAAAACTAAAATACACTTATGTGTTGAAAATTGTTTCTCAGTAACGTAACATATATTCAGGTTGTATATATTGGGCTCAAACATGCATTGAATATTTATACTTAAAAGAGAAGAACTCATGGAGAAAAGGACTTAATTAAATTTATCTGAAAATTACAGCTGTTGATGCCGTGTAGATCATGAAGTTTTTGACATTGTTTCATGTATTTTTTTTTTAGTTTTCTATTACTCATATGTCATGTAGACAAGCCACTATCACCAAATCTATTTATAGAGGAAGATGAAAGTGTCAAACGTGAAGACTGAGGCTAGTGATGATATGAGACGAAAAGGTGGAGCGACCAATCAGAGCCAAGCTGCTTCACTCATCTACACTCATATGTGTGTGTGTGTGTGTGTATATATATATGGCTTTTGCTTTAATAAAATAATTTCCATTACACAAAACATTTCACATAAAAAACAGAATTTTGATGAATACTCATTTGTTAATTGACTTAGAGGCCATAAAGGATTAGAATGGGGATGAACTGAGATGTGTTACTATAGCAACAGACATATGAAAAAAAGAGGGATATTTCACAAAAGTAAATTCAGTAACAGCAGGACATAACTTCAAACACCTTTTTTTTCTTTCTCTTTGTCCTTTGTCTCTTTGTGGAGAGGTGAAAAGGCTTTTGTTGCGTCTGCGCCGCGACCGTCTACAAAAGCTGCAGGAATTCTGTCCTGGTGTCACCTCTCAACATACAGCCTCACCGGCGACTTTACAGCCATCCTAACGCAACTCCTTCAAGCAGGCTGGAACAAAGGAAACCATGACAACAACATTCATTGATGTGCTCTTTGCAGAGCGGCCCGGGTGCAAAATCTCCCCGGTAATGAGAGTGAAAACCTTCGAGCTTACAACACCAATACAGAGACTTTTCTATTCTTCCTCTGTGATTTTGCTGCAGCGTCAGCTTTGTGCGAAGAGGGAAAAACTATTTCCACAATGGTCACCAAACGGTCACGTTTCCTCAAAACAAAAACCATCTCTCCATTGTTAGAGCACACATTCTTTTACAAACAAAAAAAGAGAAAAAGTGCCGGTCAGATATGTGGTTCTAATGTGCAACACTTAAAGGATCATACCACCTATTTTGCATGTTTGAGCCTAATATATTCAATTTTCATACGTTACGTTACTGACAATCATTTCCCAAAGGATAAAACTGTATTTCAGCTTTCCTGATATTTTAAAATCTCTTAATCTTTCAAAATCAAATATTCAAGTGATACACCCATTTTATTGAGCTTAAACACTAAAATTACATAACTTCTAAAAAAACCTGAATACACGTCTTGTTGGTGATGATGGATTACCTATCCCAAGAACGTTTCAAGTATCAACAAGTTGATTTTAATAGCAGAATGAACTGAAACCAATGGAGGTCTGGAAGGTCGGAAAAACATTTTTAATTCACTGTTCCAGTAGTATGTTTTGGGAAATGACTGTCAGTAACGTTACATGTATGAAAGTTGAATATATTAGGCTCAAACATGCCTCCTAATCTTTCAAAATGAAATGTTTGGGTGATGCACTCGCCTTAAAATTCAATATTTTTTCCTGCTACATATACATCCGATGTAGAAGGGACGGTCGTTATTAATTTCTCAGTAAAAACAAAAAGTCTTCTCCTGGGACTATATTCTCCAGCAGAGACATACATCATCTTCTGTGCTGCTCTGTGTTGGAGCAGTTAAATAAGACTACTTTGACAAAAAAATTTAATAGAGATCTGTTGACTGTGATGATTTATGTATCTCAAGCACGTTTCAAGCACGTTTCTCTATAGGTTGAGTTTTTTATATAATATACTGAAATAAACTGAAACCAATGGCAGTCTGGAACGTAGCAAAAACAATTCTAATATTTACTGTTCCAGTATACATTCCATTTTGGGAAATGGTTTTCAGTAATGTAACATATACGGGGGTTGTATATACTGGGCTCAAACATGCAAAATCACCGGTATTGTCCTTTAAAGATGAAGTCACAAAGCCGCTGAAGAGCTCCAGGGAATTTATTTTACTGTTGTTCTGAAATAAGCATGACAATGTAACCATATCACCCTCAGCTAAATGAATTGGTGGGTAAATTCTTCCACAATTACTTCCTGAGGTCAAAGGTTACATGACATAGACGTCACACTGGTTACCACCAAACAGCCACGGATCTACCCTGCATAACCACACTGACGAGCGGCCATGTTTTATTCATTTTAAAGTAAAACATGACGAGTGAGAACATCTGCGTTCTTTCCAACACTTTCTGCTTAACGGACATAAAGATGTGTCGACGTATGTAACACAATAAACATTTTCAGAAAGAGAACACGTTCTGCCTTCAGCCTTCAGTTTATGATGTGGGGATCTGATCACGCGCTGTTCTTTCATTTTCATAGTGATTGCCAAATAGAGAGCAGTGGGACCCTCAGCCTGCAGAGAAAGGATTTATTTAACGAGCTTCTCCTACTTTTACATGAGCATTTCCATAGCGTGGAGGTATACACTACGTGACCTGACTTTTGGGTGGCTGTGTCTTTTTATTTCCCCTTCTTATCACTCCGGCTGGAGGAATGTTCAGGGCCCTAATGAGCGTTTTTTGCTCGGACTCGCCGGCTTCATTTCAGAGTCAGCAGCCGGGATCAATACGCCCGTCTGCATTAATGCAAAAACATACACGCCGCTTGGCCCCTTATGTTAAAGCCTCGTTGTGTGTGCATCACTCTCATTGCACTGACTTGCTTTGACCCCCTCATCCCCCTGATGTTGAAAAAAAACCAAAAAAAAACCCACAGGATTCATTTATATAACATGGAGAGAGCCTGGATCCCCTTTTCTCCAGGGCGCTTGTGTCATTAATTCAAGTGCTGGAGAGGAAGAGACAGAAAGGAGAAGGAAAAGAGAGAGAGTGTCTATATAGCGGCTATTGCCCTCTTGGCTAATGGTTGCCTGTACATTACGAGTGGTCCAGTGTTATCACTTATTAAGCCTCACGTAGATTTTGGCTCATTGTGCAGCGACAAGCATTTAGCCTGGACTTTGCTGACAGACATTTGACACTCTGTTATAACTAGCCCGCAAATGTGACTTCCTGGATTTTCGCTCCGTAGCTCGAGCCGGGAAGATGCCGCTTGTCACGGGTCAGCCACACATTAGCTACAAGCGCCGGTTTCGGCTCATTTGGGAGCCGAGGGAAGTCGCCGATCCCCCACCCACCTCCGGGCTCTCCCGCCACCGACGGCGCCGCTGATGAGCGTTTGTTTGGCCCAGAGTTCACGCCCGCGGCCCTCACATTGATGCCATGTTGATATTTAATGATGTGCTGCCAAACGAAAGCCAACACCGGCACTAGACAACCCTGCCGGAAACCGCTGGCTATGCTAAATGTCATTCTAATTATCCGTCTATTTTTTTTTTCACTGAATACAGAAGTAAACATTTGCACAATTCCTTGCCCTTTTTTGATCCCCTCCATTTCTTCCTTTGCTTTTCTTGTCTTTGTCTCTCCTGCTAAGTGGATAAATATAAGACTGTTCCTGTCAGGATGTCTGCACACGTCTAAGGAAATCAGACCACGGTGTCTTAAACAGGATTATTATCTGTGTAGATCAGAATTTATCTGTTTAGTTCAGGGTATTATTATTTAGATTAGACTTTGTGGATTTAGGCTCTTTAGGACTCGGACAGCTATTATTTTCAGTTTTTATCAAACAAAAATGGAAATGCATGTGTTTATTTAAAGTTTGTAAAAACATGACAATTGGATAAAACAAACTAATAATGGAAACTTGGAGCAGACACTGTTAGCCGGCTGTCTTAGCTAACGTACAACGTAAAATCTAACGTACAAATTCACAGCAAATGAAGCACAAAGCACAACCACTGCAAGCCAGATTTATTAGCTTCCTACTAACACTTAACCTAAGCTAACACACACTGCTAGTCTACGCTTCTTTGAATATCATAAAAACAAGTCATAACTTTGCAGCAATAAATAAATAAATACCGTCTTACCTTGCATGTTCAGTAGCACGTCTACGTTTCAGTTGTTGCTAACATGAAGTTGTTAAACCAGTCATCCTCAAAGTCCAGACTGCGGTCCGGATCTGGACCAAACCACAACTGTCTCTGGACTCTGGGCAAATTCTACTTTTCATATGTATTATTTGTTTTATCTGCAGGACATCGCTGCAACATGAGGAGGAACAAGTCTCTGCTGCACAGAAAGCGAAGCTGAATGTCTGACTGCTGCACTGTCTGTGTGAGAATGTCTACTCTGCTTTGGTTTGGACCAATCACATTTAGCATCCTGTCATCTCCATGACAACGATGGGTTGACACAGCATTGATAGTTGATCATGCAGGTAGTTCCCAGTAAAAATTAGGATCCCAATCCGACTTTAATAAACAGACGTTTTTTGTCTTATTGACAACTTTCTTTGTGGACCTTTAAGATCTGTATTAGCGTAACCCTGCATTAAACGATACACTGGTAACGTAACATGTATACGGGTTGTATCTATTGCGCTCAACCATGCACGATTGCTGGAATAGTCCTTTAAAGTAAAAAGCAAGATAAAGTGTCTTGAGGCGTTTTCAACCATGTGGTTTAGTCCGGTTCAGTCAGATCAGGGCTTTGGTTCAGTTTGTCTGGGCAGATCTGAACATCGCAAACACACCTGTATGCAGAACAAAACTTCACCAGGACCAGGCTGAGGAGGTGGTCTATGTCAAAAAANAAAAAAAAAAAAAAAGCCCAAAACCTCTGGAGCAGTTTTGTTTGTGATCAGATCATCATCTGCATTACTTCAGAGCGATCTATTGATCTATAGATTGATCTAGAAGCAGAGATCGCTGGAACCAGAGCAAACGGACTACAGGTCTGAAAACGGCTTTAGTACAGTTGGGCAACACGAGCCGCAAGAGCGACTTCAATGCACTTTGGTATACAAACAACAAGTCTGTTTTCACAGAAAACAAAACTGAAACAGAAAACAAGTCTGTTGACTCTCTGAGGCTCGCCGAGTCTGTTAGCTTCGCGCTCGGTGTTGTTTTATCTGCGCTTAGCCACAGAGCTAAATAAAAGATACTTAATACAGCGAAGAAAACTCATAAAGACTTTAAAGCAGAAACAGCTGGACTCTGGTACATTTTCAGACTGTAAGACGTCAGAGGGTTTTCAGGGTGAATGAGAAGTGAAATAGCAACGCAAAGGCGAAGTGACGGCTGGACAGGTACCCACTGTGCCGGCTGCAGTGTGAGCCGCAGGGCCCTTCAGCTGCTGCCATTTTGTCTTCACAGTGTGACATCTAACCTAAGCAGAGGCACAACCCAAGAGAGAGAGAGAGAGAGAGAGAGAGAGAGAGAGAGAGAGAGGGAGCGGTCACGCTTGACCTTTCTGTGTTTCACAGTAAATCAGGACTACTCTTCATATCTAATGATGCAGAAACAGTCAAACATGACCTTTAAAGTTACAATACTCCACCGCGCCACCGCGCCACCGCGCCACCGTGCCCCCCNCCGTGCCCCGCCCCCCGGATATCCACCACGACTTGCACGGATTGCTGATTTCCACACTTACACACTTACCAAATCAAGACAAATGGTTAGGCACGCCAAACATAATCAGGGTGTAATTGACATTGATTTGTGGGATTAAGTGTGGAAAAGTGTTGCGAGGTGTGGGGCGGGTGTGTAAGTGTGTGCGTGTGTGTGTGTGTGTGTGGGTAGATAGTAGGAAGGTGTCAGGATTTTCAGCTTTATGTGGGAGTTTGATTAGCTGTTTAAACGAGCTAACTGAGGCGTTGCCGTTTACTGCTGGAGAAGAAGTTATGAATATGATGTTTGACACCTCCGACTGTTAAATTAAGAAGCTAATGTCAAGACAAAGAGAAATGAGATCATAGTTGCAGACTTAACTGTCACAATACTCTGAGAGGAAAATCTAGATGTTTAATGTTTTATCATTTACTCAGAATTCATTGTTATAGAGTTAGAAGATGTGTACTGCCTTCCAGTATCTTTTAGAGTTGATTTTAAAGGACCATACAGGCGATTTTCACATTAAAACCCAATACATACAGTACTAATCAGTTAACGTTAACGTATGTAACGTAACATGTATGAAAATTGAATATGTTAGGCTCAAACATGCAAAATGGATGGTATGGTCCTTNCGTAACATGTATGAAAATTGAATATGTTAGGCTCAAACATGCAAAATGGATGGTATGGTCCTTTAACAGGTTGAACAACTCAGGATTTTACTGTGGGCCACAGCAGATGGAAGATTCCTTTCAGTTTTTTCTACATTTAAAGGACGCTTCCTCCAACATGCTAGTTGGAGAGTCGGAAGGTGTGTGTGTGTGTGTGTGTGTGTGTGTGTGTGGTGGGGGGGGTCTGACAAATGTTGTAACTTTCTGACTCCATCACTCCACCAGGTACACAGCAATTTTCTTTCCCAAGCTCTCTGTTCCATGCTTTAAAGAGAGAATTGAAAGTGAAACTGTGCCCCGTTATTCGTTTATAATCAAAAGAATCACAAAAACACACAGAAGACACAGAATTCCCTCTCTTAAAATGAAAGCATGCTTCCTTTTCGAAGGTGACATGATTAATCACGATGAGTTGTTTGCTTCATGATGTTCGCTTCGCCTTCTAGTGTAGGGATTCTGAAAAGGTATGAACAGGTTTGACTCCTGATGAGGGTCAGACGAAGCAAACTGAACCTGAACCTCGTGTTTCTATACGTTGTTTGGGATCCAACTGGACTGTTGTGAATTTTTTTTTTATTATATTATGAAGACAAAAAGACAGAAAACAACAGGAAAAACAGATAAATAATAGAACAAAGGGAGAAATGAAAATGGACAGACAGAGAGATTCTCGTCCTGCCAATCACGGCAGAACACCAGGCGTTGCTGAGCACTGATTCACCGCTCTTCATTATAACCTCTTGTCCTTCTGACGATTCGCCGGCGACCATAATGTCTGTCTTTACTGCTGGGGCCTCGCCGCTCTGCTGTCATCTGCCCGCTTGTTAGGAAGTACAGCCTTCATCAAAAGTAGAGACGTGGGGGCATTTCACTACACTGCATAAACATCCATTACCCACAATCCCCTCTACTGTCGTTACCGTGGTGTCCAGAGGACAGGAGACGCAGGAAAAAGCAGAAAGGCCAAGAGGTGAAAAAAAAAATTAGAAAAATGACACGTCACACTCGGCGTTATGTAGTAATAATTGCTTTGTGATTGTTTCTAGATGAGCTGAGTGTGTGTGTGTGTGTGTGTGTGTGTTGGGGAGGTTATGAAAGCAATTATCTNAGATGAGCTGAGTGTGTGTGTGTGTGTGTGTGTGTGTTGGGGAGGTTATGAAAGCAATTATCTCACTAATCAAATGTTTCATTTTCCTCACACATATATGCTTTTCTTCCCCGTTTGTGGGGACGTAACACGCCCCCTGGTGGCCAACCTGGAGGCCTATTAGTCTTAACAGCGGTGCTGCTTTTTTAAACTTTCAACACAAACATTTCGGAGGCCTTTTGTCCTATTTTTTAACATAGAACACTGACTAATTAGCCACTAACGTCTCTCAGATGGTCATATTTGTGAGCTCTGCATCTGTTAACACTCCCTCTCATGTAAAGATAAGATAAGATAAGATTAGATAAGGCATTATTGGGGGAAATTTGCATGTTACAGTAGCACAAAGTTGACAGAAAAGCAGAATATAAATTACAACAGAATATAAATTTGCTAAAAAAAACTTTTTTAGCAAAAAACTATTTTTTTTTTTTTTTTTTTTTTTTTTGCCTCCATGTGACTCAGATCTGAATTTTCATGGCAGTGTGAACAAACCAAATCTGTCAGCAAAAGGCTGGTCTCAAATAAAGGTGGATTTGGTGTTTGTCTGGTCCAGATAAATATGAGTGTAATCTGCTGCTGCCACCAGATGACAACAGCTATGTCTGAAATACCAAACCCTTTAAACTCTTTTCCAGCCGTCGTCTCTTCAGCCTGAAGGCGGTCGGGCTCAACGTGAAATAAAGCCGTAACCGTGGAGCCCCGGCGAGGAGCGAGTGACGCTCCGCTGTCATCAGAACCCGGAAAAGCGGGTAAAGTGATGAAAATGAACCTTTAGAAAAGCTGCCTGGAGGCGTGTTCACACTGACACGCTTCTCCATTGTGGCGTGGTTTTTATGCAGTTATGGGTTCGTCCATTGGCAGTGGGACATGCTGAAAGCTGCTACGAGGCTCTTTTTTTATTTTGGTTTTGTTTCACACCACACATCCATAAACAGCTGTTACAGGGATGCTGCCTTACTTTCAGCACAGCACTCATCATTACCAGTTATTTTAAAAGAAAACTGAAGGACTCTTAACACAGCAGTGGGAAACTTTGGTGAGAAGCATGGAGATTATGTATCTTAAAATTAGAAATAAAGACCTGCCTCTAATAAAAGCCTGCCTCAAATAAAGGCCTGGTTCTCTGTGCAGGGAAATAAAGGCCCCGGCCACTTTTTGAGCATTTACAGTATGCACACAACAGAGTCCTGCATGTACAGTGTATAATCCAGCCTAACATAACAAAGTTACTAGGGATGAGCGAGTACACCATTATCCGTATCTGTATCCATATCTGTTCATCCAATTAAATTATCTGTATCATATCCGTACTTGAATGGGCAAGGCTTAGATCGTTACTCTTTCTTTTTTTTTTTTAAATGAATTGACAGTGAAGGCAGCAGAGTGCCAGGTTACAGTAGGCTAACAATGATGTCATGATTTCAGGTGAGCGACAACGTCTAAATGTGCATAAAATTGCATTAATACAGTAGATGTATAAGAATCACTAGCTAACTGGCTAATTAGCTTTGAAGCTAGTAGAAATGTGCATTAGTATCAGTATCTTGCTTGTGAATGTCCACAGTAAATGATTGTGTGTTTGTTTAGCTGTGGACTGAGAATAATGCAGCTATAGCTAATAGATGCTACTATGCTAAACTATAGCTAATAGATGCTACTATGCTACTGTGGACAGAGTGGCTGTGAGTTCTGTGGAGCAGCAGCAGTAGCTCTGTGTAGAGAGGAGCTCTGTGATTGGCTGCCTGGATGATCACACAACCATGTGACACAGCACTAGTAAACACTACCCAATCAGATTTTTTTTTCCTTCATGAGTACAAGTAGTGACGCATTTTACTCGGATGGTACTCGGGCTCGTAAAAAGTACATTATCCATAACAGATATTGTTATGGATAGCTCATCCCTACTAGTTACATAGTTATGTAGTTATGTAGTTATGTAGTTATGTAAATGGATGCCCAGGGATTACATTTATTTAATTCTTTGCCCTTTCAGTATTTTTAATATACAAATATTTAGTCAAAACAGATTTGCGTATTATTTTTTAAATTATAAAACCATCAATGGAAAATTAATTTGAAATTAACCAGAATGTCTATGGNTTATTTTTTAAATTATAAAACCATCAATGGAAAATTAATTTGAAATTAACCAGAATGTCTATGGACGGGCCGAACAATCTGATTGGGTGAGTCAGGCCCGCCCAATCAGATTTTCTAACTTCAGAAAACAGCTTTTCCAAGCTGTGGAAGAAGGAAGTACCTGATAAGATCACCACACATGTACCTACACGTGTGCCTGACGGTGCTATATGACGCCTGATGAATGTCTGTCTTTATTAGAAACTATCAATAAGGCGGAATGCCTCTCAAAGACAACGTGTGTCAACATGAACAATTACCAGCCTGATAAAATGCACGGGGGCCGTCTGCTTCATCACCGGGCCCCTGATAGATTAGAGGGGACATTTATTTAGCCGGAGAGAGGCCCAGATGAATTCTTTAATATATCTGCAGCTCTGCAGAGAGACTCCAGCTGAGGATGAAGGATGAAGCTCAGGCTTTCCACTCGTTTCTTAGACGTGCGTGTATATGTAATAAAGGTAACCGTAATGAAGACATTGACATATTCCATCTGTTTTTTTGTCTCCAAATATCTCTCACTCTCGTTTGCTTTCTCTGTATTCCTTTTTGTCAGTATCAGGCTATTATTTTATTTATGCAGTTGGATTCCAATATTTCATGTAGTATCTGATAAACATTTTCATGTCAAGATAAACACCTTCCATGAGACTCAGGATAATGAAACCACATCCATCCTGTTTGCAGTCTTCATTACAACCTCAATACGAAACGCTGGATTAAATTACATCCTGAAGATTTTGATGTTGTTCAAGCCTTACCAGCAGTGGGGCAAAATAATAATAAGTTTATCCTGTGAGTAGCACCAAAGGAAAGCCTTGGGGTTAAATAAAATCAACAGTTAGATACATGAATTTCAGGTGGAAAACCACAAAAAATCTGAAGGCTCCAAGTTAAAGGACCATACCATCCATTTTGCATGTTTGAGCCTAATATATTCAATTTTCATACATGTAACGTTACTGACAGTCATTTCCCAAAACATACTACTGGAACAGTGAATTAAAAATGTTTTTCCTACCTTCCAGACCTCCATTGGTTTCAGTTCATTCTGCTATTAAAATCAACTTGTTNTTTTTTTTTTTTTTTTAGAAGCTATGTACTTTTAATGTTAAAGCACAATAAAAAGTGTGGAGTGAATGTATGCCTCCACCAGGGAATGTAGTCCCAAAAGAAAACCTGTGTTTATGGAAAAATAAGGCTATTATTAACTATTAGCAGGAGAAATATCGATTTTTAAGGCATGGATTTGAAAAATTAAGAGATTTTGCAAAATATCAGGAAAGCTGAAATACGGTTTTATCCTTTGGGAAATGATTGTCAGTAACATAACATGTATGAAAATTGAATATATTAGACTCAAACATGCACAATTTGTGATATAGTCCTTTAAAGGATCATACAACCATGCCTGTTACTTTACTGACAACCATTTCCCAAAATATACTACATTAGCGGTAAATGTTAGAATTGTTTTTCCTACTTTCTTGACTGCCATTGGTTTCAGTTCATTCTAATAGGCTATTAAAATCAACTTGTTGATACTTGAAACACGCTTGAGACAAACAATCCATCACAGCGAACAATACATCTATTAGGTTTTTTGTCAAAGTAATTTTGTTTAACTGATCCAACATGGAGCTTCAGGGAAAACGATGTATTCTCCGCCAGGGAATGTAGTCCCAGGAGAAGACGGGAAATTAAAACGATTGTGCCTTCTACAGTCATGCATAAATGTCAGAAGGCAAACTTTTAAGGTGTTTGTATCACCTGAACATTTGATTTTGAAACATTAGGGAACAATAGAAAAACTAAAATATGGGTTTTATGTTTTGTTAACATGCAGTTTGTAGATATTGGGCTCAAACATCCACAATAGCCAGTATGATCCTTTAAAATATATGTGTGCATCGAGGACTGAATGAAAGAAGGGATGAGAGCCTGAATGCACATGGAGCGGCGGGGTCTTCAACGTGGACAGCCACAGGAAAAACCCCGCCTTGGTTCAGACGTACAATTGACGGGAATTGTTTTGGGGGTTTTCCAAAGTGGAATTCCACAGGATCCAACGCAGCGGAGGCTTTTGCAAAGCTGTTTTGTAAAGCCATCTCTCGACTGGGCTCGTCTGTTCCTCGGGTTTCACGTTGTCTTCGTGGCGCTTGTGTTCGTACCTTGACAGCAACGCTAACGCGGTCTCATTACAACCATCAGAGGACAGGAAACAGCTGGAGAGACGGAGAAAGACCTCGCCGCGGATCCGTTATTATTAAAACGCTGTTTACTCTGGAATCGAGGCCACTGTTACATCCGCCAGAAATTAATGAGATCTTTTCTGCTAACATTGACACTTTGAGTGCAGGCGGCAGAGAGCAGGCAAGCTTTGATGAGCTCATAAGCTTTTACTTGCATAGTATTTCTCATTTAAGAGTGTGTGTGTGTGCATGTGCAGGTTTGCTGTCCTCAGGTAACACGAAATCAACAATTACCCGATTAGCTGTTTTTCTTCCAAAATCGGAGGCTATAAATCATATTTTCTGTATGAAAACGTATTGAAAACATCTACTGCAGTCGCAGTTTCTGCAGCCTGGCTTTTATTCCTCCTCTGTGCATGTCGTCGTGCGTCGTACACGAGATTGAAAAATAGTTTTGGGCTTCCGAAAGCAACATAAGAGCTGATCGCAGATACACCGCGTGGCTTCCTCGCAGATTATTGCCATGCTTTTCACTGTGTTTGCATATGCTGCAGGCCCTCTACTGTAAAATCATGCAATATATTTGCAAAAATATTCATTCGCCAACCAGGCTTAAGACATTGCCGTGTCGATGAGCAGCGGCTGCTCGCTCCTCCAAATGGATTCTGCCAGACAGACAGACAGATATCCCCACTTGAGTGTTTCTTCTCTTTTCTGATTTTAATTTGAGGTTTTTATTTTTGCGGTGCAGGTGAAGTCATCTGAGAGCGTTACCTCCAGCACTTAACGGCTCGTCTGGAAATGGGCTGTTTTGTTTCACGATGAAATAAAATAAAAACAACCCCGTGGTTTCCAGGAAGAGGGGAAAAAACAAAACAGTATCTTTGATTGTTTCTGGGGAAAATATAATGTGAGTGAAAAGCGTGTTGTTGAATGTATTATCATATCTGCAGCAGACAGGACCATGCTGCTAAAACAGAGCAGGAGCCACATTCATAATGTGATTCTACAGTCCCATCAGCTAAAATTCCTGCTGCTTCCTCCCCGAGGACACAAAGATTTCCACATGAAACACGATGAGGCAGATGAGAACTCTGCATATTTTACTATTTAGCTCAGTGCTAACAAATGATGGTTCTGCTCATGATGACTTTAAGACATTTTGCAAGCTGAAATGGCCTGAGTTGGCCTTGAAGTAGCTAAAACCCAACAACTTAACACCAAATCCACTTTTTTGAGGTGAAGCTACTTCATAATGATTCATTCTGGTGCTAATCTGAAATGTTAAAGGACCATACTGGCGATTGTGTGCATGTTTGAGCCAAATATGCAACCAGCATATACAGTATTTTACAATGCTGACAGCGTATTTCAAAAACATGAAACTGTATTTTAGTTTTCCTGTTATTTTTTCAGCTCCCCTAATTATTCAAGCTCAAATGTTCAAGTGATACACTTTAAAATTCAGTGTTTCACTTTATAACACTATTGCATGATTGTAGAAGAAGTCATTTTAATTTCTAGGTAAAAGTTGTCTTCTCCTGGGACTATAGTTCCTACATTTCCAGCGACACCTTCTTCCAAGCAGCTCCAGCTCCATGATGGATCAGCAACAAACATGCCTTTTCGGCTTTTGCTGAAGATTTAACTGAAGCAACACGTAGCTGCACGGAAGACAATGTATGTCTCCTCCAGAAAATATAGTCCCAGAAGATGACTTTTACAGAGAAATTACAATGACCGTGCCTTCTGCAATCGTGTGTACACTATAGGCCACAAGTTTGAGACTGACCCCAGATTTAGCATGAGCAGACTGTGCAAGTTAATCCCAAAATGATGTGGGAGAAGGTAGACAGCAGGTATAGAATGTTAAAACACATCAGTGGGGAGTTGGAACACAACAGGAGTGTCAGTGCACTAATACAGACTGATGCCTTCATTACTAATCATTTNGTTGGAACACAACAGGAGTGTCAGTGCACTAATACAGACTGATGCCTTCATTACTAATCATTTCTTGAGCCATGGTGGCTACATAATGTGCTTTGATGTGACTAATTCTTCTGGAAAAGTAATTAGTTACATGTATTTTATATATTTTTGTCATTTCCTGTGCAATAAATTGTAAATCAAACAGCGTATGATGATTTTTTTTTTAAATCTGGGGATGGCCTCAAACTTCTGGCCTGTAGTGTAAGTGTTAAGAGGGCAAAACGTTGAATTTAAGATAGTTTTTTCACTTGAACATTTGATTTGAAAGATTTGGGGATTTGAAAAAAATAACAGGAAAACTAAAATATGATTTCAGTTTTGGAAACTGTCATTATATCTGCAGGTTGTATATATTAGGCTGAAACATGCATGATCGCCGGTATGGTCCTTTAAATCTTGCAGTGTGTTTTATGAATTCCCCCACAGTCTGTAGAAACTGACTTTTTTCTCAGTCGTATCGTCCATTTTGCTGCGCTGCTGTAGTTATTGTTGCACTCAGAATATTCATACCAAATTTTAAACGTTCATGCACCGTCTGACAGAAAGTGAAAAATATTTTCTGCTTTGTCTTCTCAGTTTTGCAATTGCGTTTGTTGTGCATCTTCTTCTTTTTTCTTTTCTTTTTTTTTTTTTTTAAAGGCAAATCAGTGTTGATGCTTTTGACCGGCTCAGTTTTACTCAATTTCCTTCAGCCAATTTTGAGATTTGCAGTTTCAGATGAATTGGCGGCCCCCTGTTGGAGCCGACTGATTGCATTTCCACAGAGCCTCAGCGCTATGTTGTGCCTGAGATCAGCCTGGCATCCTGGCATGAAGCAATTTCCATAAAACACACAACTGCCCCCATGTCTCTCAGCGTGTGTGTGTGCTACACAAAGTCACACTTCATTGCAACCACGCAAATTAACACCACTGCTTCTACTCTCTCTCTCTCTCTCTCTCTCTCTCTCTCTCTCTCTCTCNACGCAAATTAACACCACTGCTTCTACTCTCTCTCTCTCTCTCTCTCTCTCTCTGACACACACACGCACACACACGCACACACACGCACACAGGTCTGCTGCCTGTAGTTAATTCCCGTGCAGCAGTCTGGGGTTAGTGGCATGTACAATCCTCTCCAAACTGCCATCAATATGCTAATCTAGGGGAATTAAGGAGTAAGGGGTAACTCCTCCACTTAAACACACACCAAGAGGTTAGCAGAAACCTGTGGAGGACCGCTTCCACTCACACACAAACACACACACACACACACATCAACGCCGCGACGTACACTGCAAAAATCTCCATCCTGTCTAATAATTTCTCTCTTATCCACCTCGAGTCGTCCCCCTTGTCTGAAGAATTTCCAAAAATCAAATCATTCTCTGTTTTCAACACTCATTTCTAGAAAACGCTCATATGTATTGGAAACGAGTTTTCAGGAAATGACTTGAGGATTAAAAAAAAAAAATGACACAAATTTACTGTTAAAAGTGGAGGGNTTTTTTTTTTTTTTTTAACTGTACAGCCAAACTTCACTTCCACCAGTGACTTGAAAATATAACATGATATTATTCTATATTGTAGGAGGGCTGAGTTTGATCAATTAGTCTGATTATTAGAGGCAGTTTGATGCTTTATTCACCAAAGTCAATTTTACACAACAGCTTAAGCAGCTGTTGGACAGCCAACACGGCTGGCTACAACATGAGACATAAGTCTGTCTTCAGTACCAACTAAAAGTTGTTTATTTCACAGAAATCCATGTTGTAATTCAACAACTCCCTTCAAAGAACCTCGCTTGATCTCTGAGTTGGGCTAGGAGAACCTCTCTGGCCTCATCCCTGACTCGTGTCTGCTCTGTATGGAGACACGGTGCCATCATGTCTAGGATCACCTGCTGTCTTCTCATAGCAGGCTTACTTTATTGTTTATTGGATCCCCGTTAGCTTCTACAAAGGCAGTGCTAGTCTTCCTGGGCTCCAGCAATCATACAGTAAATACATACATACATAAGAAAATAAACAAGTCAAACAGACATAAAATACACAAATTAAACAAGGTATTACGTAACTTTAAAAACCATTAAACATTTGAGTTAATGCATCTCGTTTGGCAATAAATACATAAAACCTCTAGATAAAACGATACAGGAAATCAGGTTAAAAACAAAAAGATGATGGCAAAGGTCAATAACATCAGTCAAGCTGGTTTCCTGCAGGAAGTGTTTCACTTTTATTTTGAAACTTTTCCTGTTCTTAATGTGCTGAACAGGAAGTGATGATGAGTTCTGTGTCTCTCAGATCGTTTGTTTGGTTTTGGTCATTCTTTGCATTGCTAGTTAGATATGAATGAATGAATATATTTTTATTTACCATATATACTCGAGTATAAGCCGAGGTTTTATGACCAAATTTCACAAAGCAAATCAGGGGTCGGCTTATAGACCAGAAATTCAAATGGGATCCCAGAGAATGAAATTTCCAGGGGTGGAAATACTACCATTACCACTACCCATGAAAATAGTTTAAATCATACCTTAGAATGAGATATTTCCTGACTAAACATCTTATCAGCACATTTTGCAGCAGCCAGTAAGCTCTGCTGTGATTGGTCAGTTACAGTAATCAGCTGCTGAAATAAATATCATGTTTACCGGTACGTGGATTATTTTCAGAAAATCACAGGAATACTATGACAATACCCAGAAAAACAGGTAATTTGATAAACTAATAAATTGATGGAACAACATCAGGAGGTCATCTTATACTAGACTACATACGGTACGTGTCGGGTACGGTACACCACCCATTTTGCATGTTTGAGCCTAATACATTAAATTTTCATGAACGTAAAGTTACTGACAATCATTTTCCAAAGCATACTACTGGAACAGTGCTTTAAAAATGTTTTTCCTACCTTCCAGACAGCCACTGGTTTCAGTTCATTCTGGTACGCTATTAAAATCAACTTGTTGATACTAACAAATGCTAACACACATGATGACAACTCTCTTCTCTACTACAACAAACACACACCGTTTGAGTGTTTTTCCTTTAAATCTTCAAAGTGTCCACTACAGCGCTGGACAAAAGTATCGCACATCCCTGTATGTTGTGTAAACTTTACCAAAGTACCTCTCCAAACAACAAAATTCAGTTATTGGTGTTTTACAAGTAGCTGAGTATTCATTCAGAATATTCAACTATTTTTTAGACTTAAATTTGGATTTCAGAGTGGGTAATATGACTACAATATTTCTACAAGTCAGTGAAAACACATGAAACACATTTGACCTCTGACCCTATACCTCAAAGAAGATGTTTTAACTTCCTGTTTCATCTCTACTAATAATACTGGTATTTTTCTTCAAATCTTAATATGTCAAAAGTGTCTTCCTACTCAACACTATTAACAACTATTGGCATTTTTTTTTAGTTGTACTTACTCTAACACTAAAAACAATACATGTAGTTGTGTTTGGAGTGGTATTTTAACTCAGAAAGAAAAAATTTACACAAAAATACAGGGGGTGCAGTACTTTTGTCCAGCGTTGTACAATCGAAATGATTCTTGAACCAATACCACTGTGTGGCTGAAATGAAGCTTCAAACATCGTCGATGATGTCACACTCAGCAGTACAAGCGTCGACACGGAGCTTCAGCAGAAACGACCCTCCGTACCCAACACACACTTTGAAGCTTCAGTGTCAAATGTAACATCACTAGCAGGTTCATGGGGACAACTGAACACCCTGCTGCAGGTTTACAAAGAGGTGAGTATGCACAAACACTTTAACCCTTTTCCACTTAGCTATTGCACATATCTGAACCAATCGCTGCACTTTGTAACTCTTGACATTTCACTCTGCAATCTATAAATCCATTTTATATTCCACAAACACCAACTAACAAACATTTTCTTCCTTAGGCTGAACTTAAAACAAATACAGGCTGAGCGGCTGCTACAGCTTCTACAGAACACCTGTAAAATACTCAATAAAATCATACCAAACAATAGTCTGTGCAATTATTATTTCAATATAGCAAATGTGCAAATTATGCTGTGCAAACTGATGTTTTAAGGTCATTATAAAAAGTGCAAGTGCTTAATGTCATGGGTGATGGAGTTTGCTTCGTTACAGCGTTGCTGATCTGGAAGGCTGGATCCACATCTTGACGGTGCGCGGTAGATGGAAAACTGGTAAACTCCGCCTCTGCTGGCAGTGAGAGCTGAAACATGTGAACATGCCATCAAAAGTCAAAATCTTCTAACTTTTTTCTGAACATCTACACTGATCAATCTATTGATCTATTGATTTAGAACCAGAGATAGCTCGGTGTGTGTATCTGCATCACTTTTGATTAGCACATCCAATGGATGCTTTGAAAAGGTGGTAACACATCGATCTTAGCTAACAGGTTAGCGTGTGCTTGTATGTTGTCAGCATGTTGCTCCATTCTGCTGTTCAGCGTCTGAAGGCAGCACGTCTTCTCCACATCATGCGAAGCTGCATGTGGTTTTCCACACGTCTTGAAGTCAGATTCAGTTTCTGCTGTCAAAGTTTTGAACCAAATGATGACTGAGACTCGAAAAATATCCCAATTCTGTCTTTGTTCCATGTTATTTCATGTTGCTGGCTTTTTTTTCCTGTTTTAATTTTCTTTCTAAGGCATTTCTGACCAATTAGCAGAGGGAGTGTTTTTGCTGATATATTTTGGCTTGATTGGATGTTTTCCTGTGAAACTGAGCCAAACAAAGCGGTAAATGCAGCGTTGTAAGAATTTAGTCTGATTCAGTCCAGAGCAAATTATCTCCAGGTCTGAAAAATGCCCTTAGATTCTGTTTCAGTGCTGTTACAGTTGTAGTTACTGTAATTAATTTTCATATAAAGATAGAAAAAATATTACTAAGCTAAGACGTTAGAGACGTTAAGTATCAGCAGCCAAAATGATCAGAATCAGTCTCTAATCTCGTCGGTCAAACCTCAGAGTGGACTTCACAGTTGTCATGACGACGATTAGCGAGCGTCCTGCTGTGGAAAGCTTCTCGTACGGCGTGTGGTGTGAAATGTGGGATTAGTGCAGATACACAGATTTACATCCACGCAGCACCTGTAGCTTTGAGTGCAACGCTGTTTCTGTCACAGTTACATCCTCAGCACTGTTCACATCTGTCAGAACAAACAGAAACCAGAGAGAGAGAGAGAGAGAGAGAGAGAGAGAGACGGGAGGCACAGATGGTTGGTAGACTTTTATTGCCACATCAGCGACAGCTACAGGTGTTTGTGTCACATTTTGCTTTTCTGTGAAACATTAGTCATTTAGTTGAATTAATAGGGCTGTTTTTTTTTTGTTTTTTTTTTAAAGATTATAGGCAGTATTCATTAAAAAAAAAATCACCGTAGCTACACAGCGTCGCGCTAAATAAACTGTGATAAATGAAGCTCGTTCATAAAGCTTCTCTTATATTAATCAGAGGACCTTGTCATGTTAAGGTAGCGTTGTTGTCAGGTGTGTCTCAGGTAAAAACCAATGAAGATCATCATGTTAATGAGCTGCTTCATATTTACGAGCCACAATTTATCCTGATTCATCTGGTTTTAAAGCAATTTTGAGATGTTAAATCAGCAAAGAAACATAGATTCTGCTTCAGAGCTCCACACTTTAAAAGACTGACACCTGAATAACCAGTAAACACACATATTAACCTCCGTAGTGTGTGCGGTGGTGTGTGTGGGACATGTATTGTGCAGATGAGGTTTAATGAATAAACTCAGCACCACAAGAACATGTGAGATCGGATCTTCACTCACCATTTAAAAACTGACTGATCAGCTGAGTGAGTTTATCTATCAAATTTATTGATCACTAACANTCACCATTTAAAAACTGACTGATCAGCTGAGTGAGTTTATCTATCAAATTTATTGATCACTAACACATGAGACAAATAAAGTCTAAGCCCACTCAGACCTGCAGGGGCATTCACAAATCATTTTCTTCCTCATAGCAGGTAAGATCACACTGTTTTACTTAAAACTACAAAATACAAAAATAGAGCAGCTCATTAAGAATCTATCAATACGAAAAAATATATTACATTCCATTGCTTTGACTTAATTAATCAGCTCTTACACTCAACTCGCCTAGACATAGTTTCACCCAATCAGCAGCAATGACGTCATCCTAATCCTTAAAATCAGGAAGTGTTTGGCTGACTCGCTCTTTTGGTGAGTTCCAAGTTCTAATTTCGTTTCCACGTTTCCCCCTCAGTCGCATCTTTTCCTTGCGTCTTAGTCCCACCCACTGAAGATGTGAGGAAAAGAAATAAGCACTTTGAAATGTCCTTAAAGATGGCAGACCAGATTGGTTTCCGGATTATGTGAGGATCAAGGAGTGATCAAATAAGAACTTGGAACGCTCCATTTGATTGCAGGCCCTGCCACAGGTAAGTGAACAAAGAACCTAATATGCAACTTAATTCTCACTAAACTCAATAAACAGCAACAGAAATGAAACAATACTTGTCTTGTGTGATTTGTTTTACCAGATTACACTAGTGGTTATTGTAACAAAATATAATGGTAAACACAAACAGACCCGGGATATTAAGTGCTTTGCACCTGTTATTAATAAAGGTGGTAATTGGCTAAACAAACAAAATAACAAGCATGGTTAAGGTTATATGATTATGTTAAAATGGTTATGGACAAGTGGTGTCTCACCCACTTTATCACAGTCGCCCAGATTTCAAATTTGAAATTTTTATTTTTTATGAATTTTTTTCCTCAACATGTTAATAAGGAAAAACTGCAGTAACGCCTCTTTCAAGGCAAATGCTAAAAGATGCTGCTAACAGGTTTTTATGAATGAGGGAAGGTGGTAGCATGACGATATTTGCCCATATCGACAAGGTAAATCGTGCACTGCTGTTTATGAAGCTAGCTCAAAGTCTTGCGCTAAGCTTATGAATCCCGTCCTATATGTTTTCTGTTTTTCCTCCCTTTTTTCCCCTCTTTGTTTCTCTTTTTTTCTCCTTTTTTTTTTTTTTTTTTTTTCTGTCTGTCTGCATATATAGTTGTGGTATATGCCAAGATGGGCATAAACCGTTTTGTATATGTATATGCAATTTGATCTTGCAACAGACAGACAACATACTAATGCTTTTTGTTTTCTGTTAAAACAAGGCTTCTCAAAGTCTGCACCAACATCCATCCAACTGCTGATCAGTCCGGATTGGACCATGTGTCATGTTAAGCTACGCACTGTGTATATAGTTTCTTGTGATCTTCGTGTGATCGAACATGCCCAAGTACTTGTGCTAAAGCATCACTAATGCTCACAAATTACAGATGGATTTCATCTTGAATCGTTCAATATTGTCATGGAAAAAAGCTCCATATGTATGGCTGAGTCATTTCCATCCACCGAGGGAGTTTTGCTCTTTCAGATAGAAGCATTAGGGCATATTTCCTCTCATACACACGGCGCTATTAAGAAAAAAAACACCATCTTATGAATAAACAACAACAAATAGATGGGAGGAGAAAAACAGAAAGGACGGAGGAAACGACACAGCAGAGGGGTGAGGAGCATAATAAGTGTGTGATTTATCCTGACTGAACTACTGCAGTCATGGCATAATTAAACATGAAAAGCTAAATTTATTGTTGTGTGCTCAGTCTCCTCATTAATTTAAAGCTGAGGCCTTCTAATCCGCCCACTCTTTCTCTTGTTGTCTTTCCCCCATCCCTCCATCCCCTCCCATTACAGAGCATTAAAATGTATATTACCCTCAGAGCTCCATCATCATAAACCACAAGCCCTGTGCGAGACGGGGGGGGNGGGGGGGGGGGGGGGGGGTTGGATGAAATCCTCAGAGAGTGAGAGAGAGAAAGAGGGAAATGTGAGATAGAGCGAATGAGTCAGTTAGGCTCATTAAGGAGAAGAAAGGCTCTCTCATTAAGACGGAGCAGTCTTTGGTCCCATGTCCTGCGTGATAGCCACCTATTTGTTGCCTAATAGCTCCAGCCATTGAAAACTTGTGAGATCCATCTCCTATAATGAGAGGTAGCAGAGGTGACGTCTCTCCCGCCCAGAATGCCAAGTGCCTCTGCGTCATTAACAATCACCCAACATCCACTAATTGGCTGCGATGTACTTTTCTTTCCCCTCCCTCTTTCCTCCGCATCCTCTTCCGCTTTCGGCGGGCAAACGAACTTGTCGTCGGGTTTGATTTGTTTATGCGTTCTATTTGTTACCCTCACTTCCTTTAACTGTAAATCTGGTGAGCAGCCTAGCATGGGGAGCTAATAACCTGCCTTGTACATCTGCCTTCATAAATTATGCAGCGATCCGTGCTGCAGTGTTGTCTGTCAGGCAGGTGGCTGTAGTCCTGTCAGCTCCCAACACATCACGGGAAACTTTAAATGAATCTCGGAAAGGACGGTGAACCTGTGTCGTGACGTGTGTGGNAAAAAAAAAAAAAAGTTCATTCAAATTGGCAATTAAAAAGTTTCCACTAATGAGCAGCCATGTGCACTTTGTCTCCCCTGATTTCTTGGCTCTCACGTTAATTCAGTCTTTGTTTAGGGCATGGAACAAACAATAAACAAAACACATAGTATGACTGGTTCACTAAAGCCAATTAGAGCTGTAATACTGACGTTTCATCTCAAACCTTCACTCGGAACATGACGGGTTTTTATGGAGGCTAGAAAATGATTCTTTAGCTTTTAGCATAAACCTTTAAATGCTGTAAGAAACCGTTTTAAAAAGGCGCCACGCTCACGCTGTTCTTCATAAAACCTTTATAATGTTGTGAGAAATATTCAAGAACGTTCTGAATATACCACATAAGCAGCCAAACAAGCCAACACACACAGAACATCAACACAGAACGACTCTGCTAAACTGGATTATGATATACACCAACATCTTTGAAAACATACGTCATTCACAATAGTACTGGTATAAATTTTTTATATGATAAATAATTGTCATATGATATTGACAATGTTGTGACATGATGGCGTGTTGATGAATTTTCACATCATGCACCACAAGAAGCTAAACAATCTAAAATTTGCAGGTCAAAATCAAGGGGACAGCTTATACATGAGATCGGCTTATACTCGAGTATATATGGTAATTTCTTAAAAGGGAGCTACCCCTGTTTTTGGAAATAGTTTAGCTACAAGCTAACTGGCTAACAGCCAAAGGTAAAAAATGACAATAAGTTTCTCCACCTGAAGCAGAAACATCTGGGTGAATACCAAGAATCTCACAAGTGGCCTGCAGAGGAGAGCCAATCAGCAAGAAGCAGGAAGTGACCTGACTCAGTCAAGGCTGTGTCCTAAATCACTCCCTGTTCCCTAGATAGTGCACTATAGAGTGTGTTCACCATTTTGTGGTGGTGTCTGAATGTTTAATAAGAATTTCTATACCCTATATAGTGCACTCAAAGTATCCCACAATGCANGGTGTCTGAATGTTTAATAAGAATTTCTATACCCTATATAGTGCACTCAAAGTATCCCACAATGCACCTATAAAAGTAGTGTACAGTGATGGACACTACACAGCACAACATAGGCCATCATGCATCTCGCACACTGCAAATTCTTCTGTGCTTGCCAAGATTTAAAATCTTATATTTGAAAATATGAGATAAATTATCTTGTTTTAAGAGTAATTTACTAGTTTCTAGCTCTGAATTTATGGTATATTCTTAAATTGATCATGAATATGACTTTTTGTCTCATTTTGTCAGGAAATCTTAAAATTGAGTAATTTATTGGTAAAACAAGCTACCTTAGATGGAGAACATTCTCTTCCATTATAAACGATAACTTGTTTCAAGATTCAGTGACAAATTCAAGTTGAATTTGTTGATTTAAGAATCACACATAAGGCATATTTAAAATGTGGGTGGATTTGCCCCGTTTGACCACTGTTTTGGGCTGCCATGAATGGGCTTCATTCCATTTTAAATAGCCGCCGGTCACTGCAACCTGGATCCACATGGCAATTTCTCTGTTAAGAAAAGGTGTTTCGGAGTGTGTGATTGTAAAATGTGAAGTTGCTCATTTAATTTTATATTTCCAGGAATATGTGGCTGAGGATATGTAATGTGAAATCACCTTAAAACATTCTTCCTCAATTTATATTGAGCCACGTTATCCAATAAAGCACTCCAACACTGTGTGTGTGTGTGTGTGTGTGCTTGCATGCATACGTGCATCAAATCTTATACCATGGCCATATAAATGAGATGAAGATGGGGTTATCAAACTGGACTTTACATTTCACATCCGTCATTTAATCCCTGCACTTGTCACTTTCATATATTCCATCAAACTGGACTTTATAGTGCATTGCATTCAACCTCCACTGTTATGTAATTTCATTATTATTAATTTATGCACATCACAATTAATTTTTGCTTTGTCATCTTCATATACAGTATTTCATACATTTCATTTCTTTGTCTATAACAGTCCATATTTCCTTTGTAGTCAATATTTTATTTCAAGTTTTATATCCCATTTAAAAACTATTACAATTCAGTTCTTTAAATAGATTAGCATTTCAATTTAATTTTAATATTAGTTTCTTAAATGCCATTATTATTATTACCTTANAAATAGATTAGCATTTCAATTTAATTTTAATATTAGTTTCTTAAATGCCATTATTATTATTACCTTCCTTTGGTCTATTTTTATTCTTCTGTATCGTATTTTTTTAGGAGCAAACGCCAAAATACATTCTTTACTTGCACTAGGTAAGTATAGTCAGCAATCAGCAACTGGGGTGCTGCCAAGTATGGATAAAATATGG
>VXCM01003938.1:0-49028 GCA_014773175.1 Lucifuga dentata
ATTAAGGAGGGGCAGGTGCTGCTCATTGACCTCCCCAACCCAGATTTCTCCTGCCAGTTCAGGGATTGAACCATCCAAAGAATTTTGATTGGTGATTTTAATCGTGTTCTTCTTTGCAGTACACGATGAAGTTTTTTTTTCTCTTTTGTTTAGTGCTGAATACGAGAGTCGTTATATCCTATGAAGAAACGCTGGTTGCGTTCAGGGTGTTTTGAAGCCCATCTAAGAGTCTCCATTTGCATTTGCATCCATAGAAGAAAACTGGCCAAATGTAGCACTTTGAAATAGAGTCTCGAAGCACAGTGTTCACATGTTCATTACCACAGGAAGGAACATAAATGCATGCAAACTGCACACAAAATAAAATCTTTCTAGGATGTCAATTCCCTTGGGAACTGAAAAACCAGAATGCAGAAGGATTGATTTTTTCTAAAGAAATTCCCACAGATGCCTCACTTTTTTCTTCTGTAAAGACTCAGGAAGTTACCATTATCCAAAGGGACATACGCAAAGAAATAAAAATCAAAGCAAACACGATTTTCACACCCTCACAGGTTCTTTGTCACTGCCTCAAATCTGTCATGATTCAGCCATGATGGACAATGAAGTCTAAAGTTGCGCCTTCGCTGCGTCTGATTGTCACTTTCTATATCTCTTCCAATTCATCCTCTCCTTCCCCTTCAACGCCTGTCTCTTTCCGTCCATCCCTCTCTGCATCACCTTCTCCACAGAAGTTCCCTGGGTGATCGGAGTGGGCGACCCTGATTTCCATATTTCCATGCATACTTCATTTCCTCTCTCTCTCTGTCTCTCTCCAGCTTGGACCGCTTTCTCGATCCCTAAATACCAGAGCATCGATCATCTCGTGGAACCATTCGCAATCCGTCAAACAACGTAATTGAGGTGAATCAGTTGACACGCAGAGTAATTTATACTCAAACAGCTTTCATCCCTCACCAGCATGAGATACGTGCAGACAGATGTCAGAAGATGAACATGCAGAGCCGATGATGGCTGCCATGTTTTTGGTTGTTTTTGGAGAATCTGTGTTCATGCATTGAAAGGAAATACAATCAAAAAAGATGATTATCAATGTGAATGTAATCAGAAATGAAGCTTCCTGTTCTCCTGAGGGATGAAGTCAGACTACGTTTAATATGACCTGCAGAGAAAACACCCACAGTCACACACACACACACACACACACACACACACACGCACACTGACAAGGTTATGGCAGGAGTGTGTTCCATCACTTTATCTAAACCTCAGCTGCCCAGAGGGTGTGTGTGTGTGTTTAATGTTTGATCATCCCTGGAGCTCCCCGGTGCTCAAAGCTTCACCTGATGCCATTTTGAGCAGAATTGCAACCCAGAGAAGAAGTCAAATAATGTCTCCAGGCATTTTAATAAGTTTCACCACAGGTAAAGAGCAGCAACGACAATGAAATGAGGAAAGGAAAGAGAATTATGACTTCAGCATTTAGCTCCTGTCCTGCCAAAACAGGAGATAAGATAAGCACCCAACTCTTACGCCTGTCCTTGTTGATGCTGGGTCCATGTGACGGCAACCCATGTTTTTTTCTGGTTGGGGAGGTGACCTGGTCCCAGGTGTGCAGACATGGCCACCAGGTGCTCACCTGTGAGCTCCCCTCCCAAGCCTGGCTCTAGGAGGAGACCCTGGTTTCCGTACTTCAGGTGTGAAAGCTCTGTCTTGCAGGTTCTGATTCATAAAGGGTCTGGAACTCTCTTTAGTCTGGCTCCTCACCTGGGACCAGTTTGTCCTTGGTGACCCTACGAGGCCGCGCAGACATGCAAACCCTCCACCATGACACAGTGGAGAATCATGGAGAACTGCTCCATCTTTGCATCAAAGGAACCAGTATTCTATGCATCCATCTAATATGGATGGAATATGGTGTTAGAGCGGTTGCTATGGTGCCTGACTGCTACAGTGGTTACTATGGTGTCCTGGGTGGTTCCTCGAGGTTGCTTGGCAGTTGGTATACTGTTGTGGGTGCTGCTATGGTGTTCCAGGTGGCTGCTAGAGTAGTTGCTATGGCGTTTGGCACAGTTGCTCTGGTATTCTGGGTGGTTGCTATGGATATTGCTATGGTGTTGTGAGTGGTTGCTGTGGTGTTGTGAATATTGCTAGAGCAGTTGCTATGGTGTTCTGGTGGTTCCTTGGGGGTTGCTTGATGGTTGGTATGGTGTTGTGGGTGGCTGTTAGGACTATTGCTATGGTGTTGTGGGTGGTTACTATGGTGTGAATGATTGCTAGGGTAGGTGCTATGGTGTTGCAGGTGGTTACTATAGTGTTGTGAATGATTGTTAAGGTGGATGCTATGGTGTTGTGGGTGATTACTATAGAGTTGTGAATGATTGTTAGGGTGGGTGCTATGATTACTATTGTGTTGTGAATGATTGCTAAGGTGGATGCTATGGTATTGTGGGTGGTTACTATGGTGTTGTGAATGATTGCTAGGGTGGGTACTATGGTTACTATGATGTTGTGAATGATTGCTAAGGTGGATGCTATGGTGTTGTGGGTGGTTACTATAGAGTTGTGAATGATTGTTAGGGTGGCTGCTATGGTTACTATGGTGTTGTAAATGGCTGTTGTTGTGAATGTTGTTGTTGTTGTGAATGCTATGGTGTTGTGGGTGGTTACTATAGAGTTGTGAATGATTGTTAGGGTGGCTGCTATGGTTACTATGGTGTTGTGAATGATTGCTAAGATGGATGTTATGGTGTTGTGGGTGGGTTACTGTGGTGTTGTAAGTGGTTGGTAGGGTGGTTGCTATGGTGTTTGGCATGATTGCTATGATATTTGGGTCCATATTTTTTGTTGTTCCCTCATTTCTCACACAGAAATCTGTGAGCATCTCTGCTTCTGAAAATGCATAAATAGTGTGTATCAGCAAACAGGCATCTGCAAAAACACACAGTAGATTTTGGGAAACACAACTACACAAGGACATACATACACGCGCACACACACTGCCCAACTGCATCTGGTTTGTGTTACCACACTGATGGTGGGGAAGTGCATTGGCACCCCACTCCCATTGGTCCTTTGCTGCCGGCAGTGGTTTTAATTGGTCGTCCTAGTGCCAGACCCTCAAGCTCCCTCAGGAGCTTGAGGGTCTGGCACTAGGACAGACAGACACACACACACATGCACACACACACACACACACACACACACACACACCCATCCCTAGCTGGGGGCTGCAAGGGGGGAAATTTGAGGCAGAATGGTGGCCAAACTTTCAAAGTTGAGATAATTGGGAGCCATCTTCCCTGCCTCTCCCATACAGACACAGACATTCCACTAGATATTCTACACAATTAGCAGAACTACTAATTCCCCAAGATATGTGTGTGTGTGAGAGAGAGAGATAGCGAGAGAGAGAGAGAGAGAGAGAGAGAGGAGGAGGAGTAGGAGGAAGAGGAGGAGGAAGAGGGAATAGGGAATGGTGGGTAACCAGAGAGACGGAAGTACTGAAAAAGATGAAGGGGATAAAAATAAAACATATAACTAACTCATATTTCCTGCAGTGAAAGAACGCTGGGGAATGTCATGCGCAAACACACACGCACACACACACACACACACACACACACACACACACACAGGCAGACACACTAATTGATGTGGGGTCTCCCTGCGTGGAAGCCAGACGATGCTGTTATGGAATAATGGGACACACAGCCAGAGAGCACATGGCGACTGCTGAGACAGGATCATGTGAACTAACGGTAGAGTCAAACATTCTACATGCTTAGTCAGAAACGACAATTTTGTGTCTAAATAACTGCCGATAAAAACAAAAATAACTAATTTGCACTCTTTTCTATCGTTTACACAAAACGTGGTTAATGTTCTGCACTTGGCAACATCAATACTTCATCTCAGGACTGTACATTACATCATACATCATTACATATCATTACATCATACATTACATACTGTACAGTACAGCTTCATATCTGTACTCAGACAGCAGATCTGGTAAAGTATTAACTAATTTGGCGTTGAATTCTTCTAAACTGTTCTCTCCACAGTCTCTGTTATCCATGATGGATGAGATTATAATTCCCAGCCTTCCTATATGCCACACCCTATACATCACCTGACTGTCCCATATACCTGGGTAACATCCAGGTGATTCTTCACAAGATCACACTAGAAGTTTTTTCCTTAGATTTGGCTGACGGGAAGAAAACATCATGACAGTAAAGGAGCGGAAAATAAAGAGAGGATTTACTGAGAGAGACATAAAGGGACAGAGAATAAAGAGAAGTCCCAAAATGAAGAGAGAGAGAGAGAGAGAGAGAGAGAGAAAGCACTGTTTTGAAGTGTCAGNAAGTCCCAAAATGAAGAGAGAGAGAGAGAGAGAGAGAGAGAGAAAGCACTGTTTTGAAGTGTCAGGCTACAGGCTTGGCTACTAGTGACACTTCTAATGAAGGCTGGGCTGCTGTTGCTGGTTGTGTGTGTGTGTGTGTGTGTNTGTGTGTGTGTGTGTGTGTATGTGTGCGCCGGGCAGACTGAAAGGTCTGTGCAGCGCTTGACTCTCCATAAAAGTTCAACAGCCACAGGGCTTTGGCAGAATGCCATACGACACCACAACATGCTGGCGCGAAACCTGCTTCATGCCTGCTCCAAACATGCACACACGTGCACACACACGCACACACACGCTCGCACGAACAAACACACATGAAAACTAGCCCACAAAGCACGCAATGCTGAGATCATCTATAAAACCACAAATATGAGCAATCAAACTTTAAGAATAAAACTCATTGATACTGACATGTGCGTGCATGCCCCCCCCCCCNACACACACACACACGTGTGCACACACATTCACATACAACAGCCACAATCTTGGCAAACTACACCAATCTTGATATACAATTAGAACCAAAAAACAGTAATCCAAAAAAGATGGAAAGTATGACGATCATACATCCCAACACGTCTGAAAAAGCTGCACAACTTGGACTTGACTCGAGTCACAAATCAGAAAGTCTACGTGAGCTAATCTAAAAAGACTAGCAGATCCACTGAACGCTGACTAGTGACTTCACTGGAACTTCAGCCTTTTGACTCAGAAAGATTTGATACCTTTCCCAAACCAAAAAGATTAAAAAATGATATAAACATTATGTTTTTAGAGTCATAATCAATGTGTTATTTCATCAAAAGTTTGGAGCCACGTGGCAGCCATTCAGGAGAGGAGAGGAGAGGAGAGGAGAGAGAAGAGGGGAGAGGAGAAGAGAGAAGAGGAGAAGAGGAGACAAGCAAAGGAGAGGAGAGGAGAGGAGAGGAGANAGAGAGAAGAGGAGAAGAGGAGACAAGCAAAGGAGAGGAGAGGAGAGGAGAGGAGAGGAGACAAGGAGAGGAGAGGAGACAAGGAGAGGACAGGAGAGGAGAGGAGACAAGGAGAGAAGAGGAGAGGAGAGGAGACAAGGAGAGGAGAGGAGAGGAGAGGAGAGGAGACAAGGAGAGGAGAGGAGATATAAAGAACAACATATAGGGGAGAGATGGGGTTAACTGACCATGATTCCCTGTGCTGCTGTTTACAGAAGCTCTAATGCCTCTAGAGGGAATAAAGATAATTAAGATAATTCATAATCAGTTACACCACTACCACATCTCACCCTCCTCTCCTCCTCCTTCATCTTTCACTACCTCCTCCTCCTCCTCCTCCTCCGATGGGGCCACTGTGACAGGTGTGAGCTGTGATTTTAACAATGAAAACGTTTTCCATTGGCTCTTTAAATTGCACCCTGAGCCCACTGTAATGTTACCTTGATCTTGACTGACAAATCCATCGACACATAATGGAGACATCAACAGCCTGTTAGCTGCAGTCCAACGGCTGCCGACTCAAACCGTGCACAGATGTCAGTCACCTATTTCTCCCCTTCACAAATGTAAAGATACTAATTGTTCCTTAAAATGCTTGATGATGAGGAAAATAGCGTTGATAAAAGCATGATGCTCTCACACAACTATGCTAGGTTACGTGGGCTAGGATACATGTTCCCAGGGTGCTATGAAACCAGGATCCTATGTTCCCAGGATCCTATGTTCCCCAGTTCTGTTAATACACATTAAGTGTGTGTCAACAGAACAACCTGAACCCATTATATGCTCTATTGTGCTTTATAGATCTGGGGAACATAGGAATGACCCCTACATCATCACACACAAGCCACCTGACCTGATCATTTTATTCACATGGCACGTATCACATACATATTGTGAAGCTGTAACTGTTTTTTTTTTTTTTTTNTTTTTTTTTTTTTTTGCACATGGAATCAGACTTTCTCAAATTATTATTATTATTTTTTGGTCAACATGTATACCTATCAACATATCTGCCAACTAAATGCACAGGTCAGAATTTCTTTGCCATTCTTACTCACAGGTAATAAAATGCAACACTCTTCTATGTTTTCTGCATATAGTTATTTATGTTAACATATAATTAAGTATTGTGAGTACCGTTTATACTCGAGTATAAGCAGACCTCATGTATAAGCCCCTGATTTTGACCTGCAAATTTAGATTTTTAAATCAATTTATTTGTTTAAAAAATTACCTGTTTTTCTGGGTATTGTCATAGTATTCCTGTGATTTTCTGAAAATAATCCACGTACCGGTAAACATGATATTTATTGCAGCAGCTGATTACCGTAACTGACCAATAACAGCAGAGCTTACTGGCCACCGCAAAATGTGCTGGATAAGATGTTTAGTCAGGAAATATCTCATTCTAAAGTATGATTTAAACTATTTTCATGGGTAATGGTAGTATTTCCACCTGGAAATTTCCTTCTCTGGAATCAAATCTGAATTTCTTGTGTGTAAGCCGACCCCTGATTTACTTTGTGAAATTTAGTAATAAAAACTTGGCTTATACTCGAGTACATTTGGTAGTTATTCATTTGGAATACACAGAGTTGTTCATAAATCTTTGTTTGACTAGATTATTACTGAACCCGCCCATCACGTGCCGCACCACCCGCCATCATAAGTACATTTTCAACCTGTGGGAAACACTGAGTCCTGACCACCTTCCCTCTTTTTGCCAACATTTGACCACACTTATCCAGTCTGAATGACATCCTGATGTCATCGCTGTAGATCCTGGTGAGGTGGATCAGTGAATCGATGTCTCGCTCAGTCCTGCATACAGCTTGATGTCATCATGTAGAGGAGGTGGCTGATGTTAGCTCCACTTCTGAACCTGCATCCATATCTGCTCTTCACAACAATCTGGCCAGTAACAAAATACTGGCCAGATGACCCAGTATTTTGTTTACAACCATATAAGAAACGTGCACTTGCGTAAACCTGCGTTCCTGCATCCGGGGTGTTTCAGGTCAAAGCTGAGTAGCATGGGTATCAGATGTAGTAAATACACTGTCCAAACAATCAGATATAGGCGAAAAATCGGGACTGGGCATCAAGAACTGTGGTGTAAATGTAGCTTAAGACGGTCAGCAGCACGGTAGCGGATGCAATGATATGAAGCCAAGATCAGGATATGATTCATCTGTTCGTTCTTCCCATAACGCTACAAAGCAGCTCACCCGCCCACACGCCTTATTGTCTTACTCACAGCTCTGCTTTAACATTTCATAGCATTTACATGTTGTTAGAGTGGGCATCTGCAGGTGGGAGTCTCCGGCAAGGCCTGGAAGCCCGCGGCCACATCGATGGAAGCTGCCCATGCACCAAGACTGTGATCTGGGTTGAAAGCCTGCAGGCTGCGGTCAGACTGAGGGTGTTTTCATTAATCAGCTGATGCTGCAGAGTGTGGCGACTGATCTGTTTCACTTTAGGGCCAGACGTGTGTGTGTGTGTGTGTGTGTGTGTGTGTGTCATCTCTAATACTGCCATCCAAACAGTATATCCCTGCCGCATCCTGTCAAAGGTACACCTCCCGACAGCTGCTACAATAGTGTTTTTGTCTCATTTCTCTCGTCTGAGGGCATTTTTCAGATCTGTGGATCGTTTGCTCTGGTCTGAATCAGGCTGAATTGTTACAGTGCTGCATTTACTGCTTGGTTTGGTTCAGTTTTACAGTCAAACCAAAATCTAACAGGTCAGAAATGTTCTCAGATTTCAAAGTTCATGACTTGCCATTTGACTGTTGACTTGGACTTGAGAGCCAAGACTTGTGACTTACTTGTGACTCGCAAAAAAAACTGACTTGGCTCCCACCTCGTTAGCTGAAGCTGAATATGAGCGGAGTGCAGAGGAGCATAAAAAGCGATATTAGCGTGTGAGGATAGTGAAAATAAATGCATTTAGACGGCGTCATTAGCTGGGTTTGACACTGAAGAAGCTCACAGATGATGCAAAAGTGGCAACAGATTTTTGGGGTAAAATGTGCAGCTGGCAGCATTTCTCTGGCAGGAAAAGATATTAATGTTCATTCTGTGATTCAACCTCACATTTTCTCACCCTGCTGTCCCGTCTCCACTGCTCACTTCCTCCCTTGTTCCTGCTTCCTTTTGTCAAACTCACTGTAAAACTGTCACTGTGCAGCTTTTTGGGAACTAGCAATTAGAAGAGAACAGAACATTTGGGAGGGTTTGGAGTTTTCTCCTGCAGCAGCAGCAGCAGCATCGTCCTAAAATTGTCCTCGTCGTTTTTGGATAATGCGTTCTGTGAACAGAAATAACTAGCTGGAGCTTTGTGTTTGTACCGTCATTTACATAAAACTTCACCGTTCAAGAGGAAAAGTCGAGATTTTTCTACCGTGGTGTGCCACATACAATGCACATGCATGCAAATCTTGTAACATACATGTAGACATATTGAAGTTGCAGTTACCTCTCTCTCTCACACACAAACACAGATACACACACACACACCCACACTTGCTCTTGCTGTCATACAAAGAACATGCTTCACAGCGGTGAAGCAACACGATCCATCATTCTGCCTGATATTCACCTCAATCCATGATTCTTACAGTTAGTGGAGTTCCAAATGTTAAAGGACCATACCAGTGAATATATACAACCTGCATACATGTTACGTTACTGGCAACCAATTTCCAAAAATATAAAATCATATTTTAATTTTAATGCTTTTTTTTTTTTTTTCCAAATCCCCTAATCTTTCAAAATCAAATGTTCAGGTGATACACACACCTTAAAATTCAATGTTTCGCCTTCTAACACTTATTCATGATTGTAGAAGCACGGTCATTTTAATTTCTTGGTAAAAGTCGTCTTCTCCTGGGACTATATTTCCTGGAGGAGAAATACATTGTCTTCCATGCAGCTCCATGTTTGGTCAGTTAAATTAAGTAACTTCAACAAAAAAACCTGATAGACGTGTTGTTGTCTGTGATGATTTTTTTTTTTTTTTTTTTTTATCTCAAGCGCATTTCAGTTCTCTACAAGTTGATTTTTTTATGTCATACTGGAACGAAATGCAAACAATGTTTGTCTAGAAGGTAGGAAAAACAACTTAAAATTTGCAGCTAAAGTAGTATATTTTGGGAAATGGTTGTCAGTAAGTGACATGTATACAGATTGTATATATTGGGCTCAAATATGACGATCGCCGTTATGATCCTTTAACAGGGTCAAAAGTGGCTGCTGACCATGTTTTGTTCCTTTATTCATAGGTGGAGAAAAGAATGTTGATCTCTTGGGGAATCTGGTTCATCACAGCATTTAACCCAAACAGCAAAAAGGTACGAATGACAGACTCAAATCTAAAATTTGAGAGACAAGTTAAAAATGTTATTAAAACAGTTAAATATGCCCTCTCTAATTTACTTTACATTTAATGCTGCTAAACTGTATATGCATTCTATGATTTTTACACATATTAGATATTGTTTTATGAGCTGGTCTCAAACACGAGCCTCCATCTTAAAACCCACTGAATCACTTTACAAACAATTAAGATGCTTTATAACAAACCACAATGTTATCATCATTGCCTCATCATTCAGAGATATCATTTATTCACCTTGGAAAGTTTTAAGCATATATGGATATGTATTTTGTATTTAAAATTCTGAATAGAATGACTCCTCCTCTAAGCCAGTTTGTTGAACTTGTGGACAGAGACTCTGGGAGAATGAGGCAGAAATGATAGCATAGCACAGCATCGCTCCATTCAGAAGAAATAATGTTGGGCTGTTTTCTGTCAGAGCTACAAGACTTTGGAACACGCCCCCTTTGGAAATTAGGAACTGCTCCGTGTATAGGATTCTGAAAATCAAACTTAAAGTTTGATTGAAATTCACTCAAATTTGTAGCCATGGATGAGTTCAAATGTATTAAGATTTGTCTTTTATATATTTTTCCTCGCTTGTTGATGATATTGTTGCTATTGGTTTTATTGTAATTACTGTTGTGTGTGTGTGTGTGTGTGTGTGTGTGTGTGTGTGTGTGTGTTGGAACTACGGGTGCAAATTAGCTGTTTAGCTAACCCCACACATTTACATTAGCAATATTTTATTGCAGTGTTAATTAATGTTCATTGTCCCATTTAAATAAATATCTTCACCAAGGCTGAAAATGTCAAAAAAAAAAAAAAAAAAAATGAAGAAACTGAGAAAACAATGTAAAAAAACAAAAAACAAAAAACAACCTCATAATTTAAAGAAATCATAAAAAACTGGTTTGAGTTTCCCTTAATCCTGCTAAAGACAAACAAACCAAGCAACAGACGGTGAAACCATAACCTCCTCACAGAGACGACAAATGACACAAAATAAAAAAGGAAGACATAATAAAAACATAAAGACAGCAGATCTCTGCGATATCATAAATATCATAACCCAATACAGTGTACGTCTCTTCATATTGCCGGATGAATCAAACAGAGCGATAAATTCATGAGGGAATTCATTTATTAAATATAGCAAATCTCTCTCTCTGACAGCAGCAAAGAGAGAGCGATTTCCAGCACACTAGTGATTTCCATATGAATCTGCTGTGGGACCATGTGTGTGTGTGTGTGATGTCAATAGGGACGAGAACAAAAAGAAGCGGATTCACCTGCAGGTAAAACAAATCCTGTTTTCCCTTTCAGACACGCAGTTATTGTGGGATTTGACCATCGCCCTCCTTCATCTGCCCCAAAGGAGCCCGACTCTGATACGGTGCGAACATGCTAATGGTCTCACCTCCACAGCTACACCTGGGCTTCACACGCACATGCGCACACACATATCCGGTACAACAAACAACACTGTTCACAACAACAAAATCAGCAGGGAAAATGAGTCTTGTGAGGTTCGGATCATTTAAAAAGGTAGATCAGACACGTTGATGGAAAAAAAAAAATCACGTCCGATTCACCAATTCAGTCGCAGAATCGATGCCAAAGCAGATGAGTAAAAAAGTCTTTCACTTCCAAAAAGTTTTCCGTCAATTCACTCACTACATCAGATTCCCACAGAAACTGGATTATTTTCATAGTTAAATATCCAAATGTTGTAATAAATCTGTCAAAGAAAAACAATATAAATATATTGAGTCTTCTTCCATTTATACTGAAAACCTGAAGTAATCAAAAGCATATGATTCATTTCCAGTCGTGACCTGGTTAACCTGAATCAGCAGAAAGCACAAATGTATTGACTCGACGATTCAGCCAAGTCCAGCGAAAACACACAAACGCCACATTTAACTAAATGAAAAGTGGCTCCTTGTCTCTCATTCATGCTAAACAAAAACCCCTATATTTTTCCCAGAAAACATTCAACTAGAAACAGTAATATGATGGATGTTTCGGCAGAAGGAAAGAAGTGTTACAGGCAGCAGAAAAGATAAATATTTCATTAAAAAAATGGGTTATATCAGGCTGTATCCCAATTAGTGTGTCAGCAGTAACAAGAACTGGCAATCAGCACTTTGATATGATCCAAAGAGGCCAAATCATCTGAGGCCAAACTCAAAGTTCATTAGTTAAAAAAAAAAATGCTAACTTATTTAATATAGCAAAAGGGAAATGGCTCTAAAATCATCACTATTCGTGCCAAATGCTCTTAAAAAGTGTTGCAGACACCAGCTACGAGCTAAAAGTTAATAATATATGTTTTAAGAAGGTGATGATAAACACTGGTAACTGGCATGCAACCAAAAAATTATCCCAGCAAAATCTTAAAATGAGGGAGAGCCTCAAACTGACTGTATTAATTGGGCTTAAACATACAAAATCTCCGGTATGGTCCTTTAAATTACCAGCTCCAAACTTAAAAATGTTGTCAAAAGTGAAAAGCTTCAAAAGAAAGATAGGTCTCTGATGATAAATCTCCACAATGTACATTTCCTCTTTTCACAGAATCTAGGTTACATGTGTAACTTTCTGTTTGAAGACTGAAGCAACAGCAGTTCATTTGATGTTAATTTTACTTCATTTTACGTAGAAAATATGCTGATTTTAGACTTTGTGAGAGTAAAAAAGAGATTAAAGGAGTATAACAGTGATTTTGCTTTTAATGTTGCATGTTTGAGTGCAATAATTACATAATTACAACCTGCATACATGTTACATTACTGCCAAACATTTTTCCAAAACAACTACTGGGGCGGTAAATCTTAGAATTGTTTTTCCTACCTTCCATTGGTTTCAGTTCATTCCAGTATGCTATAAAAATCAACTTGTAGAGACTTTAAAGTGCTGAGATAAATAATCCAGATTCCTTAGATTTACAGATTTATACAGTAGATATTAAGGAAGCATGAGGTTGGGAAAATTGGCTTGATCCAAAAAATAAATGCTGCAATTTTGTTAAGCAAAAATTCTGTTGCTGATGTGAAAGTTATAAAGTTATAGTGAGTCATTTTGTTTTCTTGTGTTACCTCGCAAAAGTTTTTGCATTATAATGCAAAAATATTGAGATAACGCAAAACTTGATCCTTCATTGAGCAGAAGTGTGACAGTATATCCATATCACTCTTATGCTAATGCTAATGTTGCTAGTTAACAATGGAACAATTTGTCAAGTTTTAGTTTGAGCTTAAACTAAATTATAAAGGCATTCAGTTGGTGCTTGGGTCTGGCTCACTTGCATTATCTCACAAAACATTTTGCATTCTCTCACAAAAGAACTCATTTCTTTTCCTACCGCTGATATTTTTTACCTCCCATGTCCCTTTAGGGCTTCCTCCATTAACAGGCCATTACTTTGAATATATTATTAATTTGCGAAATATCCACAAAAACCATTCGCCTTTGATGTGTAAAGGCCTTTACTCATGGAAACTCCAAAATGAAATATAATATAAAACACAGAAGTACTTAAGTGAACCCATGAAGTAAAATTACCGTCTTTACAGTTTTAAAAGCAAGAGGAGGAAAAGTAACTCATTATTCCCACTTTTGCTGATATGTGTGTTCCATTTTTCACGCTGCATTCACTTTCAGAATGCTCCTCTAAGCGTGAAACCACTTTCACAGAGAGACGAGGCGGATGAACACGAATTAACAAGAGACACGCAGCGATTCATTTGTTTTGGCTGGAGACCTCAACACAGCTCAGATTAAAGCCACTTCAGAGCGTCGAGCTGAAGCCAATTACCGCCATTAAAAACCATGAGATTCATATACATGCTAAAATATGCAGCGCGCTTCACAATGTGGAGAGAGGAAGATCCTAAGGATGAAGAGGAGCGTGTGTGTGTGTGTGTGTGTGTGAGGGATTCCTCATTTTCACTAACCTGCAGCGTTGCGACATCACAACACACTTAAGTGCTTTTTGCTGAAAACGAGCAATTAAAAGCAGAGAAATTCATCTCCTGGCAGCTTGCAGCTTTTACTCTACAAACAATAACTGTTTATTCCATCTGATTTCCTCTTTAACCCAACAAACAAACAACAACAATAAACAACAACACAGCGCTCCTGCTGCCTCTTATCATTTTTAAAGGGGATATATTGATCAGATTTTATTAAGGGGTTTTTACATGCAAGAAAAAAACACACTGATCCACTTCAGTTCTCCTTTTCCTGCTGCACCCCTGTGCACACTGAGTGAAAACGGGCTATTTTTGGTATTGTTTCTCTACAAAGGAGACTGATGTTTAAATGACCAAAAGCAGGATTTTAACAGATGGATGATGCCAGTAATTTATTCCTGATTCCTCATCCAAAATTTTAGAGGACAATGAAACAAACAATAAAATGAATAGAAATCCACAAATATCACAAATCACATGTTCTCTGCCTTGTTCGTTTTTCCTGCTAAAATCCAGATAGTCAGGCTTTGTTTTCCAGGCTTTAGTCAGACTATTATCCAGATCCTCAAAGAAAGGGAGGAGTGTTGGAAAAAGGTCAGAATATTAGGGCTGTCACGATATCAGATTTTCACTTCATGAATATCGTGGCTGAAAGAATTCATGATAACGATGTTATCACGATATCTATAGAAAATTAGAAAAAAATAATAATGGTACCAGTCAGGTTCATCTTTAACTTTATTTATTGTGCATTTTGTCTCTTTTTTTGTCAAATGAATTAGACTCCAAATAGGAGTGTAGGGAGGTGGAGAGAATCTGTAACCAGAACTGTACAAAAGCTACAAAAAGAGCAATTCCACCTTAAAGGATGGTGTAAAGGAACCAGATGACCTGATAAAGAAAAGATCCACAAATCTAACAAATAATCAGGAGAGAGAAAATCCTGTCAAGCCCAACGCCATGATAACTTAGCTTTAGCAACACAACTAAGACCTTCATGGAACATTTCCTGTTTCAGGGCTAGCAAGCTAACTGCTACTTCCTGTCTCTACCATGGTGAAATCTGCAGGATGATGGAGGTGAAGGTGGTGAACAGGTTGGTGGTATCAACCTCTTTAGTGGTTCCTGTCAATCAGCGTTTCCTGCAGACTGGAGCGTCTACCAACTTCCTGTCTTTGTTACCGAATCCTAAAAACTCCACACTGGCAGCTAACTTTTTTCAGGTTAGGGTAGAGCGTCTCACTCTGTCTGTCAGCTCCTACATCAGGATTTAGCGCAGCAGTAGCAGCTACACACTGTGGTAGTAGCTAGCTAGCTAACTAGTTACTGCATCACAGCAACATGTCACGTATGTGTGTGTGTGTGTGTGTGTGTGTGTGTGTGTGTGTGTNGCAAGAATGGAAAGAAATGATTTAAGAGATTATTTACATGATATTATCATATATGTATTATTAACATGATATCAATATTTCATTTTTCAAATATCACGGATATCGTCCATACTGGTATATTGCGACACCCCTCGTCGGAATATTACTAGATTTATCTGTTATGCATTATATCACTTGCAGGTTTAGCCGTGTGGACGAGGAGTTTAACTCAGAGGTGAGAGAACGTAAACCAACCATCATCCATCAACAAACTACAAACATATACATAAACTATAAATCCAGCATGCTGCTTCTGAATGTTGACTTGTCAATAAAGTTTTGTTTGTGGTTATTTATTTAAAAAAAAAAACTGATGAGCTTCTAAGAGCATAAAGAAGCTTCAGGATTATTTACACTTTTCTTGTAGGTTTTATGAGTAAATTTGCTTTATGATTTAGTGCTTTATTTAAGTAAATCTGACACAGACTTTAAAGGGTTTTGAAGGAAAAAGTCCTATTGATTTTGTTCGGTGTGAAAATAAGGTTTGATTTTAGACAAGAAATTCATCAAAACAGCCACATCTACAGAAACTCTGATGTTGTTGTCAATAATTCAGCTCCTCTGTGGCTAATCAGGTGTTGAGTACACAATAAGGTTCCTTTTAAATAAGGGAAAGAGAAATGAATTATTCATTTAAAAAGACGTGCTGCCTGTGTGTGTGTGTGTGTGTGTGTGTGTGTGTGTATCGACCTAATTACTTTCCACTGACTTTATCAAAGAGTCGGTACCAAGTGTGCTAACGAAGCCCAAACTTGCCTAAACGTGTGATGGTTTGATGTCTAAATGAGGTTATACTGTAGTTACTAACTAGTTTAAAGGGCCATACTAGTGATTTTGGCACATTTGAGCCCAATAAATACTAGACTGCTAACATGTGCATCAGAATGTAGAGGACGCAGTCATTTTTAAATTCATGGTAAAGGCTATTTTGTCCCAAAAACTAAAAAGTTTAAATAAAAGAAGCAGAATAGAGACAATTACTAAGAACAAGTTTAAAGGACCATACCACCAATTTTGCATGTTTGAGCCTAATATATTCAATTTTCATATACGTAACGTTACTGACAATCATTTCCCAAAGCATACTACTGGAACGGTGAATTAAAAATGTTTTTCCTACCTTCCAGACCTCCATTGGTTTCAGTTCATTCTGCTATTAAAATCAACTTGTTGATACTGTAAACGTTCTTGGGATAGGTAATCCATCATCACCAACAAGACGTGTATTCAGGTTTTTTTAGAAGTTATGTAATTTTAACGTTTAAGCATAAATAAAAAGCGTGGAGTGAATGTATGACTGCAGTTCAACTAAACTAATTTTTTAAAAATGACTTAATGAAAGTGTTTCCATTCATTGCATTAAGTGACTCAGCTGGAGGACGCTGTAGGTGACGCTGTGTTATTGCCTCTGTATAAACTCGCCACTTGTGCTGAATACCGGGCGGTCAGGGAAACGTTTGGTGTAAGCAAAACAACAGCTCATCGTTGTGTATATGGTGTGTGAAGCTATTGTATGGAAACTAATGAAAAGGTACATTAAGTTACCTGATGTGGTGGAGGCACAGCAGATAGCGCATCGCCATGCCCTGCACACCATCTTCCGCAAGTGCATGGTGGAATGATGGCACACATTCCGGTTCTTCCTCCAGCAGATGGTATCAGACTTTATAAATAGAAAGAGGCCATCTATCATTCTGCAGGTACTTGTTGACGACCACCTGCGCTTCTGAGACGTGTGTGGGCTTACCTGGTAGCTCACATGATGCTGCAGTGTTAGCACGTCCCACCTGTATAGGTACACGCTGTGACTTTCATTCATTTCTTGCTTTTACATTTAAGTGTTACAGAATTTAAACGTCAATTTAAATGACTAACCCGCTTCCATCCACTTAAGTCATTTCTTCTTGAGTCGACTCGTCCGCTAAACTACTCTGCTTAGAGTCTTAACTTTTTAAACGACTTACGGACTTAAAACAACTTTGCAGCGTTTCCATCTACTTTTTTTTTAAAAGTCAATTAATGCATTTTAAAAAGCTGTATGGAAACGCAGTTTATGCCTCCACCGGGGAATATAGTCCCAAAAGAAGACCTAAAGGACTGTGACTTCATAAGGCTGTGTAACTATTAGCAGGAGAAACATGGATTTTTAAGGTGGGTGTATCACTTGAATATTTGATTTTGAAAGATTAAGAGATTTTGCAAAATATCAGGAAAGCTGAAATACAGTTTTATCCTTTGGGAAATGATTTGTCAGTAACATAACATGTACGAAAATTGAATATATTAGGCTCAAACATGTAAAATGGGTGGTATGGTCCTTTACGTTGAATATCATTAAATTTTAACACCATTTTAGTGCTCTCACAACCATCTACACAAATCTTCTTTTCTTCTTCTGCACTCTTTTCCCTCTATCCTTCCATTAGCATCTTTCATCAGACATCCATGAATTCATTTAATTCATTCATTAATACTCTTACACATTTGATTATGCAAAAAAAAAACCAAACAAAAAAAAAAAAAAAAANAAAAAAAAAAAAAAAACATCACCTCTGCTCTGTGACGTCGTCTCATTTAAACAAACGTCAAATGCTATTTAGGAAGGATGTGAAGTCTTGGTAGTAACGTGTAGCTGTCAGCAGGCCTGTTAAAGTAATGAGACCATGACCAGCACAGGATATATCATCAAAGCAGCTCAACAAGGGCTTACTGACCATGACGAGCAATTAACCGCTCAAGCAGGAATGAGCCACGCTGGGGTCAGAAGGTCAAAGTTCAGGGATCAGCGGATATAACGATCTTAGATAAACCAATTCTCAGGAGGGGCTACCACGCTGAAGTGTGAATAGGTGTGTGTTTGCACGCACGTATGGGAAACATTCTGGACGCGTTTGCTGTTGTTTTGCAGCGTGTGTGTGTGTGTGTGGCTGCATGCCTGAGACGGCGCTCCAGCGAAGGAAAAAAAACAATGCAGCTCTAACCAGAACCACATGCACCGTATTCACAACATGCAATAAAACCCCACGTTCTAACCAATCGCTGCTCTCCAAACTCGTATATTACCCAATTTTGTGTCTTGTCTTTGTAGAGCCACAGCTACCGACTACATGTTAATCAACTGCACCACAACGCCGCCACGGAGGGAGGCGGCTCTAAAATAAAATGGCTGCTCAGAGCCGCTTTCTCTTCATGCTGCAAAATGACGTTATGCTATAAACTAACTTCCGGCAGGAGCTTTTATCTCAGATTAGGATTTCTCTTGGGGATCTTTGAGATCTTCCATCAATAAGCAGAAAGTAAAATTGTCTTGTCAGTGTGGATCGAAGCCAATTCTCTCTCTCTCTTTGCCTTAAAGGAGCATACCGGTGATTTTGCATGTTTGAGCACAGTAAATACAGCCTGTATACATGTTACACTCCTGCCAACTGTTTTCCAAAATATACTGCTGGAGCAGTAAAGATTAGAATTGTTTTTCCTACCTTCAGATGCCATTGGTTTCAGTTCATTCCAGCATGTTATGAAAATCAACTTGTAGAGACTTGAAACGTGTGGAGATAAATAATCCACCACAGAGAACATGTCTATTGAATTTTTTTTTGTCAAAATTACTTAATTTAACCAATCCAATACAGAGTTGCATGGAAGAAAATATATATCTCTGCCAAAGAAAATAGTCCCAGGAAAAGGTTTTTATAGAGAATTAAAAACGACCAGCCTTCTGCATTCAGATGTACATGTTAGCAGGCACATCACTGAGTTTTAAGGTGGGAGGATCACCTGAACGTTTGGTTTTGAAAGATTAGGAAATTTAGGAAAATAACACAGAAATGGAAATATTGCTTATTTTGGACTAATGCAGTACCTGTTCAAAACTTGCGTGTTCGAAATGGGCTGGACTTTCTGGTGTGCGCCGCAGCCTGCCATAATTTAGTTCTGCACGTCCTCATGAGCTAGCTGTGTTTGCTGTATGGGGTCGGTTTGAGACCGTGCCACTGGACCAGAGTGTATCCTGCTGCATGGACTACTTTTTACCGGCACAGCTCAATCCGACAACTGCTCATCCAAGCAACTTCATATGTGACACTGCTTGTTCTTGGGTCCTGAGCATTATACCTGCCGAATATCAACTTCATAGGGTTCTAGAGATGTTGGTGCCTGCAACCAGACAGACTGACAGATAGAGATTTCTGGCTTTATCGTTAGACTAGTGCAGTACCTGTTGAAAACATGTGTGTTCGGACCAGGCTGGACTTTAAGGTGTGTGCTGCAGCCTGCAATTAGTGCCCGTGGAGCGGAGCATATGCTGCTGCGACCAGAGCGTATCCTGCCACATGGACTACTTTTTACTGGCACAGCTCAATTCAACAACCGCTCATCCAAACAACTTCACATGACACTGCACATCCTTGGGTCCTGAGCTGAATTTCAACTTCATACAGTGCCGGGTTCTGGAGATGTTGGTGCCACGGACAGATGGATGGACAGAGATTTCTGGCTTTATAGTTAGATGTGTATGTGGGTAGTATTTACTGGGCTCAAACATGCAAAACCACTGCTATGGTCCTTTAAAGTACTTAGCAACTTCTAACTTTCCACAGTATAACCTCATTTAGACATCAAACCATCTCCCTGCCACCACACACACAACACACACACACTTAAGAAAGTTTGGATCCCCATCAGGCTAATACACACACACACACACACACGCACTCATCCATGGCAGCGCTGATGTGATACCACACTTGAGGTTAGTGTACACATACTGTCCGTTCCCGCTGAGAATAGCGATGATAGCAGCAGACCCGAGCGAAACAAATCACAGCCGAGTGGGATAAGTCAAACAGAGAGCGAGCGAGAGAGAGAGAGAGGAGGGATGAAAGTAAACAGCAAAGGAGTGAGAGANGAGAGAGAGAGAGAGAGAGTCGGACGTTGAAGAGTAGCAAATCTCTCCCTCAGGACTTTCCCACTGTTTGGGACTCGCTGGTGCATTCCCTCCATTTGTCTGCTGCAATGCTGATCGTCCTTTCCCTCCTTCCTCTCGTCTCCTCGCCTGTTTGGGTCTAAAGAGCAACAGAACTGATTTGGAGCTCGACCCTGAGGCAGGAAGACAGAGAGGACCACAGCTTTGCCTGAAACGAGACTGGAACCGGAGCTTTCCGGGTTCCCATCCAAGTATTCCATGATGATCAGAAACACGAACACAAATGGAAATCTACTTTTCCTTAGCATCGCACCATGTGTTTGTGGTGTAGAGGGATCAAACATGTCAGCCATCATGCATACATGTAGTTAATATCATGTATAATCCTGGTACTAATTTTAACCCCTAAATTTTCCATTAAGGCTCTTTAACATTTGGGGAAAAAAGATCCACATGTTCATTTCACCCAATGCAGACTCAAACATTCAATCCCAAAGTAACAGGCTTTGTATGGTGGCAAAATTCTGTAAAAAAAAAAAAAAAAAAAAAAAAAAAAAATTTAGATGCTTTGGGCATCTTTTAGAACGGGGTTTAAAGTCCGGACCAAGGTCCACATCCGGACCGCACCGCAAATCAGTCCGGACCGTGTCTCACATGTTAGGTATGTTTATTTGTGCTTTCTTGTGTTCGCCAACTTCTCCGTGCTGCTGACTGAATATGCCGTGTTAAGCTGCATACAGCATGTAACGTGTTGCTATGTGATTAAACATGCTGTGTTAAGCTGCATACAGCATGTAACGTGTTGCTGTGTGATTAAACATGCCGTGTTAAGCTGCCTACAGTATGTAACGTGCATTGCAGCGGGGCTACATTGTCACGTGTGTGAGTGCGCATGTCATCCGTTTGTGTGTGCGTTCACTCCAGACCAATCACAGCGCTAATGTTAGCCTGACTGGCAATTGCCACTGTCAAGTAAGTTAATACCAGCTGCAACATGTTGCTGTAAAAGTTAGCGCTAGCAAAAAAAAAAAAAAANAAAAAAAAAAAAAAGAAAAAGGAAAGTTGATCAGGAAAACAGAGAATTCAAAGAGGAGTAGACAGAAAAATATGAGTTTGTGCTCCTTAAGGCCAGCAGCAAAGCGATGCAGCGACACATCATAAAGAGTGGAGATGTAAGTATTCACAGAATGCTGAGGACAGAAAAACCTGCTCAGCTGAAATCTTCATATGAAGCCACAAACAGACGTTATAAGACCCAGCAGGAATTTACTAAGTTTTTCTAAAGGTATGGACAGCTTGGTGACTTCTATTCATTTCAGCATGTTGACTTTGTCGGACAGGGTCAGGTTGGCCATCAGGAGAGGCGGGACTTTTCCCGGCAGGCACTGCACAATATAATATTAATTAAAATTAACTTAAACTCAGCAAACATAATGTTTTTCTTTCATAATTTTCTTGGCACAGAGAAACAGAGGACAATTACGGCCATATTCGCCCCACCTCGGCACTGGTCCCCACATGTGGGCCTTTAGTAAAAAGGTTTGAGACACATCAGGTAGAATTTAAGGTGTTTTCACATTTGATCATTTGATTGGATTAAATTAGACTAGTTTCTGTTGAGTACGATTCATTTCTACAGGGAACACAACAATCATACCCAGGTGTGAAATAAAACAACCACGCAGATTTAAGTTTTTCCTGTTCTGATTTTCTGTCTCCGCCCCCAGACATTTCTAACCAATGAGCAAAGTGAGGGTTGTCACATGACTTTTGCCAATACAATTTAGTTTGATTGGGTGTTTTCCTGTGTGAAACTGAACCAAACCAAGACGTAAAAGCAGCATTATAACAATCTAGTCCCTGATTGGACCAGAGCAAAGAGGATTAAAGGTCCAAACACGGCTAAAATAAAGTTTTGCACACAGTTTGAGTTTGACTTTGGAGATAGCGTGGAGTTTGTATACATGCTACCACAAATACACGATCCACGAAGACTGAAAAGCAAAACAAGAGCCGTAGAAAAATGAAAATGTCAAGCAGAAGGAACGATAAATCCAGCGAGCACAGTGATGTGACAGAGTTTAGGCATGTCTGTGAGTAATATTCCTGCTTGGACGGAAAACTAAACAAGCCAGAACTTTGGGACAAAACACGAGGAGAATTCCCTCTGTGCATCAACCCAGTTTCCCCCGTAGCAACACGTCCATTTGGCTTATTCTAATGAAATGCAACGATAGCTTACAGATAAAAATCCACTTCTGAAGAGGCTGTGATCATTTCAATTAATTTCACTCTTTCCTTTTACCGCTATTCTTTCCTCCCAGAGCAGCATTTAGGATTAAAGCGTTTATATATAAAGATGTTTAAACCTCTGAAATGGCGAGCATAAATCCTCGCGAGCTGTAAGCATTGTCAGAGGACGAGAGCGAGGAGGAGAGGCTGAGTGAGTGATGATCTTTATCTAGATTACAGTGTGTGTGTGTGTGTGTGCGTGCGTGTGTGTGTGCGCGCGTGTGAAATGAGTCATCTTCAACCTTAAACACCCCCTATAATCACAACATCAACACAGCACAACACGTACGGTGCCGACGCAAACATTCCTACGCTGATCTCACTGTGGGTGCACATGTATGCACGCGTGTGTGTGTGCGTGTGCGCGTGTGTGTGCAGCAGACACGCTTGCTGTTGATACTTGTGTTATTGTTACAGTTTGGATTAGATTCAGAGATTATCTAACGCTGCAGAATCTCTCTTCCATCACTGCAAACACTGAGAAGTGTGCACGTGTGGCATTTAAAGTTGCTGCTAAAGTTGTGATATCGTATCATATCTGTCAGAATAATACCGGTATCTTTTTTTACATATGATAACATTTTTTCATATCATGATACTGAGAATATTGTGACATGATGTGTTTTAAATCATGCTCAATAAGAAGAAACAAAACAGGCACGACTGTTAGCTCCTAAAAAGGAGCGTCCTCTGTTGTTTGGAAATGGTTCAGCTAAACGGCTAACTGGCTAACAGCTAACGGTGGAAACATGCAGGTGAATACCAAGAAAGTCACAAGTCACATGAGGAGGAGAGCCAATCAGCTGATTTGAGACACAAAACAAACAGGAAGTGATGCTGACTCAGTCAAGCATAGCTGCAGTGTTAGCTAGCTGTACTTCCTGTGACAGAACGAGCTAATGGTGGAGTGGCATTAGCAAAGCGGCGACTTTTTGTCAGCTGTGATTTGTTGTGATGTATGAAGCTTAGATCCAGATACATGTTAAAAGCTATTGTTTCAGATGAAGCAGTTCAGACCGATGATTATTATGATTATTAGTTTCTGTGTCTTTAGGCTAGCATGACGGCGTAGCAATTAGCATTGTTGCTAAACGCATACACTAGTTTCCTCCTCCTCCTCATGTCTCTGAAGAAGACACTTCACGCAGCGGTGCAGGCCCTCTGAAAAACATCTCACATTCACGTGTGTGTTTGTTTTGGAGATGTGGCAGCGCTGAGAGTGGACAGTGAAGAGAGCCATTAGAGAAAGACTGCAGCTGATTAGGGCTGAACCTCTGTCCACTTCACTTATCACTGTTCACACACACACACACACACACACACACTTAGACACTCTCCTGTTCAGATAGCAGGTGGNCTGTTCACACACACACACACACACACACACACTTAGACACTCTCCTGTTCAGATAGCAGGTGGTCGGTTTATTAGACCTTCTCAGCCTCTTGGCTACTCTGAGTTTGTGTGTGTGTGTGTGTGTGTGTGTGTGTGTGTGCACGCACACGTATACTCAGTGTAAATGTGTTCATACTAAATGTATTGGCATGTGAATGTTAGTGTATATATGTATGTGGCGTTATGGGTGTGTGTCTAAGCATGTGTATAAATGCGTACATGTTTGTGCATGCACATAATGTGTAAGCTTCATGCGTGGTGTGTGTGCCTGCATATGTCTAAATGTGCATGTATGCATACTATATGTGTATTTATATAAACTGATACTGTAGAGAGACGGTGTGCGTGTATGTGTTATCAGGTCTACTTCAGATCCTCTCAGGGTTAGTCTCTGTGTGTGTGTGTGTGTGTGTGTGTGTGTGTGTGTGTGTGTGTCTGGGGCTGATTCGAGGCTGTGGTGATTAGGACAAGATAAACGGCGGTGGCGGCTAAGAGACTCAGACCAGCACCGAGACACGTCCACAACGCACAACTTTTAACTTTTATTTACCCAGAATTCCTTGCTCTTTTTGAAATATTCTGCTTCTCGTTCACACACACACACACACACTCACACCTGGAAACCAGCATGACACAGTAACGGCTGGGAGTAGATGCCTTGCTCAAGGGCACATGTACAGTAGCTGGTAAAGGCGACTGTTTTCTTGATTATATTCCTGAAATTTTCCCAGTCTTCCCAAACACAGTGGTCCAGATTTATAAAAAACGGTGATAAGGAGTGTAGCATTAGCGTTAGGGTTAGCGTTAGCGTTACCCTAACCCTAGCACTGCCTTAATTTGCACCGTAATATTTACACATAGCAATGCAGTAAATCATGCGCTATGGTTTGTGAATCTGGCCAATGTCTTCAATGTGACTCTAATTCCAATTCCTATCAAATCCTGGTTCCAATTCAAGGATTTGAATATGCTTTTCCAATCAAACAAGTCAAATAAATAAAGTCCTGAAGGCAAAATCCACATTATTTGTTTGATAACCTTTTCTGTAACAAGCTAAAAAAAAAAAAAAAAAANAAAAAAAAAAAAAAAAGAATTATGCTATATCTTGCGATGTATAAGAGATGTCAAGCTTTTTCCTGATTTTCCCTCTTTTTCTCCTCTTTTGGAATGTTGAATTCCCCTGCAGAAAGAAAAAAGAATACGGTGAAGGAAAGAAATAAAGTGGAGAAACCAGAAGGCAAACAAGTAAGAAAGAAGGACGGAAAAGGAAGACAGAAACGTCTGGATTAATCAAAGCAAACATTCACTTGTCACGTATCGATTGGATGTATCAAAAAAAAAAGTGACAAGCTGTCACTACTCCTCTGACCTTTGACCCCACATTTGCTTTATTTTCAAACTGGACTGTGGAGCGCTGCTGGTCACCGTTTTGTCATTCCTGTACAGAAGCTTTATTTAAACTCTCTTTAGGATTTGAGTGGGCAGGGGTTGATCCCGTCAAGCCAGATCTCTTCTCAGAGGTCTCTGGGGGAACCAGAAGTAATGACCTCTGACCTCTGAGGCTGATGATGACATCAGAAGTCCAGAAGAACCAGTCCTGTTTACTCAGCTGACCGACTGGAAAGAGAACGACAGCGAATCAACCCAGCAGGAGGAAAGAGGAGGATGAAGAAACTGCTGCATGTGAATTTACAGACAAAGTCGGTCCCGGTCCGATTGTTTTGGTGGAGACTCGGGTTCATTGCTGCGTTCACATTCGCCTAAATGAACCAAGCGAACCAGGTGTGAGAACGTCCTGAGAATCTCGACCAAACTGTAAAATGAATCAATGAAAAAAATGGATAGTTGTTAACGTCCCTCAAAAGCTTCAGAACAAACACAAGCTGCCATCTGTAGCTTTGACATGATTCTCACGCCACACACAGACCTTTCTGGGGTTTTCCTGTCTCCCCAACACAGGGCACTGCCTCCTCCTCCTCCTCGTTTTCCCTACTTTACTCCATCCCTTCATGCATGGAGATTTTCTCTGCAGGTCTTTATGCTCCTGTTAGGAGGCAAGACTGGCCTTCATGAAGGAGCGATCATTCATAAGCTTCCTCCTCTTCTCCCTGTTCTGTCATTCTTCCTCTGGCCATTTTTTACTATTCCCGTCTTTAAGCTCCTCATCTATCCTTACTCCATTTCCCTTCCTCTCCTCTCTTCTGCAGTGCCCCAACCTCCATCCCTATCTATACCAGCACATCCAAACAAACCATAACTCATGATGGACCACCGCCGGCCTCCCTCCGGTTCTCATAACACACTAAAACACACAGGCAGAGCAGAAGAGAGAGGGAGAGGAAGAGGAAGAGGAGGGCGTGGGAGGTTAGGGACAGAACAAATTGTCAGATAACACTGACATTATGAGAGAAAATGAGAGGGAAAAGCCGGAGAGCGAATGCAGGGGGTGAAGTGGGACGAGAGAGAGTGATGATGGGTAAGAAGAAGAGGTGAGGTGAGAGGCATGGAGTCAGCTGTAGAGGACTGTGGAATGGGAAAATGAAGCATATCAAATAGATGGGGAGCTAGAGAAGGGTAGAGAGAGAGAGAGAGAGAGAGAGAGAGAGAGAGAGATGACTGACTCAGGAAGGAATTGATTAGCTGGAGCTGGAGAGAAATTCCAGCGCAGCCAAGGAACCACAGACAGGAAAGTAAGGGAAGGAAGAAAAATAGAAAAATGAGAGAAGGAGTGAATAAAGAGGAAGGAGAAAATGCTGAGTGAAAGAAAAGGATCGCACACCATCAGAGGAAATGCAGAAAGTGAGATGAAAGAGTAAATCGAGGAAGGGTTGGAGGGCGGGACGAGAATATTGGCAGAGAGTAATTTAAGGCTCGTCAGAGGGGAGGTAGAGGAAGGGGGAGGGGTGAGAGAGAGAAAGAGAGAGAGAGAGAGAGAGAGAGAGAGACAGATGCTGTCTTCCAATAATAAAAATACAATGATCCAAGGCAGAGCTAACCTCAGACATAGCATCCCCCCCCCACCAGGATCCAGGCACAGGAAACAGCAACAGCCAAGACACGACAACACCGTCCCTACATATCACAACATACAGTTTATATCATACATAAAACACGACATAGCAGGGGTTTGTGTTGAATGTCACTCCAACAGAAATATCCAAGAAATATCAACAGAAATATCCAGATCCACCAAGACGAGCCCACAGATCCTGAACTGCCCGGAAGCTACGTTTTTGATTGGTCCTTTACGTCTGTAACATGTTGACGTTAACATGTGACACATGATAAAACAAACATACAAAGTACAAGGCTAGCAAGCTAGTCTTTGGCTAACATGTGCCATGTTGTGGCCGGCCAGAACAGAGCAGGCTTTTTGTTTACACTCAGTGTGCACAGTGGTGAGCAGAAGTAGGTCAATGTTTTTGCACATTCAGGTATTACAAAGGGTTCAAAGTAGACACCAAATGAAAATAAGAACATGAACATTTGTATTATATGTCCCTTTAAAGGACCATACCACCCATTTTGCATGTTTGAGCCTAATATATTCAATTTTCATACATGTTACGTTACTGACAATCATTTCCCAAAGCATACTACTGGAACGGTGAATTAAAAATGTTTTTCCTACCTTCCAGACCTCCATTGGTTTCAGTTCATTCTGTTATTAAAATCAACTTGTTGATACTGTAAACGTTCTTGGGATAGGTAATCCATCATCACCAACAAGACGTGTATTCAGGTTTTTTTAAAAGTTATGTAATTTTAGTGTTTAAGCTCAATAAAAAGCGTGGAGTGAATGTATGCCTCCACCGGGGAATATAGTCCCAAAAGAAGACCTGCGTTTATGGAAAAATTTAAAGGACTTAAAACAACTTTGCAAAACAACTTTGGACTTAAAACGACTTTGCAGAGTTTCCATCCACTTGTTTAAAGTTGTTTACTGCATTTTAAAAAGTTGGATGGAAACAGTTTATGTCTCCACCGGGGAATATAGTCCCAAAAGAAGACGTAGGAGACTTGGGAAGACCACCACCTCTTTTGAGACTATATTCCCCAATGGAGAATATGGAATATGGAAAAATTTAAAGGACCTTGACTTCATAAGGCTGTGTAACTATTAGCAGGAGAAACATGGATTTTTAAGGTGGGTGTATCACTTGAATATTTGATTTTGAAAGATTAAGAGATTTTGCAAAATATCAGGAAAGCTGAAATACGGTTTTATCCTTTGGGAAATGATTGTCAGTAACGTAACATGTATGAATATATTAGACTCAAACATGAAAAATGGCCAGTATGGTCCTTTAGGACTCTGTTTGCTCTGATCTGAATCAGGATCCACTTAGTTTGATTTCACTGAGGAAAAAAATTAGTAAAACAAAATCGAGCAGCAAAAGCCATGTGACAACACTCTCTCTGCTCACTGGTCAGAAATATCTGGGGGCGGAAGAAAGAAACTCCAAACAGGAAGTAGTTTCTATGGTGTCAAAATAAATCAGAGTAACAAAGATGAATGTGGATCCTTTCCTAGTCATAGCATCATTTGATCCATGAAGAAGAAAACTATGACAGCAGAAGCTGAATCTGATGTAGAGACAACGTGTGGAAAACCACATGCTGCTTCACATGATGTGAAGAAGACGTGCTGCCTTCACACACTGAACAGGAGAATGGAGCAACATGCTGAGAACATACAAGCACATGCTAACCTGAACACATGTTCATCTGAACATGTGTTAGCTAAGAGTTGTTTTTTGGTTTTTTTTGCAGGCCTCTAAGGTGAAATTTAGCTTTTCTACTTATGAATACCTCGTCTTGGTCTTAATTAGTCCATATAATCAGGTGGCTGGTCGAGTTCTGTCCACTGGCCCCTCACTGGTGATGGAACAAGTCATGTGATATTTGAACCAATTACAGCCAGGGGGAGGAGTCAGAAGTACAGAGGACGAAAGACACTTCTTAAAGACTATACATGCTTTGGTTCTATCACATTTTCACCGACTTGTTTTTTCGTTGTTTTGTCTTATGTATTTTGAAATTAACTGGGGCTTTAACCTTCACCAACAGAAAATAAAAACACAAACCATCAGTTTTAATTGGTCACAGGAGGGAAACAGTGACAAAAAAAGGACAAAAGTAGAGTTCAGAACTCCAATCCAAGCAATCCCAGACCAGTCTGAGTCTAGATATGGCTGCCAATAACGTTTCCTATCAGATTAAGAAGCTGCAGCCAGCACGATGATGGGTGTCTAGCAGAGCGGCGAGGAATGCTAAACGAGTCGGTCCAAGTCATGAATGAAGCCGAAACGAGGTTGATTAGATCCCCTCCGCTTTGTTTTGCCCTCAAGCCAAGGAAACACCCAAAATGACTTGTTATTCTTGTGCCACAGCCAGAAACCGCTCAGTGTCTCCGATTCTGGACAATGATCTTCCTTTCCCGACTTCACATGTCACGGTGAGGACGAAGACTGGCTGGAAACCGTTAAAAACATGCATGCAAATACACAGAAAGTAAGAATGTGCAGACAATGCGCACTTTATCAAAGGAATGTTTGAGGCTTAGAGGTATTTCCTCATATCAGGGTATGATTTAATCAGATTGTGTGTGTGTGTGTGTGTGTGTGTGTCTGTGGTTGTAGCACATCTGTAGTGTGGACAGGAGAGGAGGAAGAGAAAAGTAGAGAAGAGAAAATAAAGGAAGAGCAAAGAAGAAGGGAAGAGAAAACATGAGAAGAGGGATGAGGAGAAGAAGAGAAGAGAAGAGAAGAGAAGAGAAGAGGAGGAGAGGCCTCTGTAGGGAGAGACCGGCAGAGCCTTCATGTAAAGCATGCAGCCAGATTTTACAAGCGGCTGAGGAATGCTGACATGAATGGGTTTTTATTGTTCTATGAAGGCCCGCAGGAGGCAAACAGCAGCTTTCTCAAACTATCTCACCATGTTTAAACCTTTGTCTTCTCTTTATCGTTTACATTTACTTCCTCTCTTTTCCCATCTCCCCCATGAAGCATAGAGGAGAATCGCTGGTGAAGCACTGGGAAATAAAAGGATGGACTATGGCTTCCAGTTAGTGATTATCATTACATGTGTAACCTAAAAACAAATAAAAAAGATTATACTGCCAGAAATTATGTTTATCTTTTAAAATTTGTGTCAGAATGATATTACTTACTGTGGCTAAAGCCTGCGGATTGGACTCAAGTCTATAGTGATGTTATACACAAAGACCGATGGACCAACCAAAGGACAGACCAATGGGCTAACAAGGATAGGACAGGAAAGGACAGACAGATGGACCAACTGAAGGACAGCCTAATGGACCAACAGGATAGACTAAAGGACAGACGGATGGACCAACAAAGGACAAACCGATGGACGAACCAAAGGCAAACAGATGGATCAGCAAGGATAGAACAAAGGACAGACCAAAAGACCAATAAGAATAGAGCAAAGGACAGACCAATGGATCAACTGTAGCACATACTGATGGACCAACAAGGACAAACCAATTGACCAACCAAAGACAAACCGATGGACCAACAAAGATAGACAAAAGGACAGACCAATGGACCAACCAAAGGACAAACCAATGGCCCAACTAAAGGACAAACCAATAGATCAACAAGGACAGACCAAAGGACAGACTGATGGACCAACTGACAGGCAATGAGATAGACCAATAGAAGGACAGAGTGAGATCGAATAACTGAAGACCAAGCTGATCGACCAAAGGACAGACTGATGGCCAACCAAAGGACAAACCAATGGGCCAACCAAAGGACAGACCGATGGACCAACAAGGATAGACCAAAGGACAGAATGATGGACAACCAAAGGACAAACCAATGGACAAACCGATAGTCCAAACAATAGACAACAGACCAACCGAAGGACAGAGTGCAGTCCATTTCACTGGCTTTTCCTGTGGTTATAGCCAGCAAAATGGACTGAAGTCTATAAATTCCTACAGGTGATTTTTGGCTGTCGCAGATGACAGGTAGCAGTAGTGAACATGAAAGGTAACAATAGTGAATATGAAAGGTAACTATGGTGAAGATGAAAGGTAACTATGGTGAAGATGAAAGGTAACAATGGTGAAGAATCGTGATGAAATATCTGGTTGTTAATCAAACTGTGGTGCTACATCACAGCATGAGACACGTCCACAGACGCTCAAGACTGAAGACATTTAGGACCAAAATCTTACAATTTGAAAACTGCTACAACCCATGTTTGTGCTTTTACTTCCATGTTGCAAACCTAAGTTACCATGATGTGTGTGTACATGTACCGTGTGTGTGTGTGTAGTTGAATACACTAGTACATGTGCATTGTATGTGAACTTATGTATGAGTGTGTGTGATGGATGATTGTGTCTACGCAGTAGGCGCGCTCTCTCTCTCTCTCTCTCTCTCTCTCTCTCTCTCTCTCTCTCTATAGTAGCATGTCAGCTATGATAAAGCATGGCGACACAAAGCAGAGTTCCCTCAGGTATACTTAGCAAGGCAAACCTGCCGCACAGACGCACTCCGTCATGACGTGAGGGAGGAAGGGTNTATACTTAGCAAGGCAAACCTGCCGCACAGACGCACTCCGTCATGACGTGAGGGAGGAAGGGTGTAAAGACAAGGCATGCATACAACACACACTCCCACATATACATCAACATACACACCATCACAGAGGCACAGGCGCTAAACTGACTGTATAGTTATTCATCCATATAGAATAGTCTCAGCCACTTTGTCAGTGTGGGAGTGTCTGATTTTCAGCGGCTGTAAATGATGGCGTCCTCTCACAAAGGCAATCCATCACACACACACACACACACACAGAGTAAGGATATGTCTAAGCTCTGAGCTGTATCGATGTCTCAATTTATCCAGCTGCTATAACTTTTCTTTATTATTATTATGATTACAAAAATACATTATCTTATATCTCTTCAAGTAGAAGTCTAATACCCTGTCCACACTAATATGGATATTTTACAAAACGCATATTTTCCTCTGCGTTTTGGCCTCTCATCCACACACAAATGGCGTTTTAGCACTAAAACGGAGATTTTTTAAAACTGCTTCTGAAATGGAAATTTCTAAAAACTCCGCTTTTTGTGTATCCGTGTGGACGTCTAAAACGGAGCGTTTGGGAAATGACGACGTCAGAACTAAACTCACGCAGTGTTACGTTCCCGTAGATGTTCTAGGGGATGAGGGGAAGTAACAAAAAAAAAAGTATCCCAAGAGAGAAATGAGGCTTGTGAGGCAGAAAACACAAAAAGAAAAGAGTATTTATTTACAAAAATAAAAGCAGCAAATACAACAAAAGGCACTGGCTTCAAAAACTAAATCAAACTTGCCAGGTTTGTTACACGACCCAAACAACGTATCAAACAAAACAACAGACCAAATAAAGCACTAGATAATTAGACAAACCCTCCTTTCTGCAGCAAGGAGTAAAAGCACACACACAGCATGTAAGCTGCCACCCAAAGGCCCACTGGCACTGTCAGGTCTCCATTCTCCACCTTTATGCGCCGCTAATTGTGAGTGGAGTCAGCTGCGCGCAATTTCTCTGCTCCACAAGGCAGCACCTAGAGGACAGGAGAGAGAGGACACCACAAAAAGAAAATCCACAGCACTCAGGCCGTAACACGCTTGCTTTGTGTAAGGAGCATGCACCAGAAACAATAACATCAACAACAATGGCGGCGACAGTGAACCGGTTTCTTTACATTTGGTTAGCAACAGCAGCTGCAAGTTTACAAGTTAGCTTGGCGTTGCTGCACCACTTTATCAGCAGACAACAGTGTCTACAACTGCTGCACCCAATATGACTGGGTCCACAGTGTCCACTGGTTAAAGTCCACCAGAAATGACGGACAGACTTTAACGCCACCTGCCGGCCCGGCATGCGTTTGTAGCCGTTTGAGCGTTCTCGTGTGGACAGAGATATTTTATAAAACGATGCTTGTGTGGACTTTTTTTTTTTTAAACGGTGGAGGAAAATATCCTTTTAAAAACATATCTGTATTAGTGTGGACTAGGCCTAAAACAATGTAAAATATGTATTCTTCCCCACACTTACTGTGAAATAAGCTGAAGGACTCAATTCTCTGTCTCAGTTCTCTTTTCTACAGGTATGCAAAACGTTTCTACAAACACAAATCTCCTCAACACATTTGCAGATTTTCTTTTGCACATATAAGTTTATTTTGCACATACATACAAACTTTCTTTACAACCTCAAAAAACCTTTTGGCAGAGAATTGAGCCCACAAAGGACAGACCGACGGAAGAAACAAAAGACAGACTGATGGACAATCCCAAGGACAAACCGATAAACCAACTGATGGACAAGCTGAAGTACCAACCAAAGGACAGATCAATGTCAATGGACCAACTGATCCACATTAGCATCCCTAAGCCCCACCTCTAGCGTGGCAAAAAAGCCAGTCACTTCGATAATTTATCACACATTGTTCATCAACACCAGAGGACAAACTGTTTAGAGCCAGTATACATTAAAACGCCTACACATAGCTGGACTTTGTCTTATATAAGAGCTTAATAACTATATCAGGAAAAAAGCAGGTTGAACTCTGCCTGCACTCTCTCTCTCTCTCTCTCTCACACACACACACACACACAAACAGCTTGTTCTTCTCACATCTTACTTCATCATTACAACATGCTAATGAGTGCTGCAGACTGAGATGGTGTGTTGTTAATCTGTTGGTTTTCTAAAAGGCGAGCCACAAATGGCACCGAGAGCCAAACAGGAGTCACACTAATTCTTTAAAATCACAACGTCATTTAACACAGATCCTCCTTTCAGTTAACACCAAGCTCTTCCCATCCGTCCCGTCATCCGTCTCATGAACAATAATTTATGACGAAATAGATGCCGCAATGTCTGCTGCTACCGATGGGATGGTGTGTGTGTATACAAGTGTGTTTGTGTGTGTGAGCATGTTCATGTGTGCTTGTGTCTATATGTGTCTATGGGAGGTGGAAGTGGAGCAAATAATAAGCATAATCACTAAAATAGGAACAAAAGAAAAGAAGAAAATCCCTGACACACATGCAAACCCTCCTACACACACACACACACACACAAAGTCATACAGAAAGCCTCTTAAACATACTCAATCATTCCTGCATCTGCATGACAGTGATGTATATTTCATGCAACATGCACCTCCACCCTCCCACCCACTCCAACACACAACACACACGCAGCCAGACACACACACACACACACACACACACACNCACTCCAACACACAACACACACGCAGCCAGACACACACACACACACACACACACACACCTGCTATAATATTCTTCAACCTCATTGACAGTGATGCTGCTGACTCAGGCCTCTAAGGGGGTAAAAGGCCATTTGTGTTGCTGAATAGGCTCCAACAGGACACACACACACGCATGCACACACACACGCATGTATTCATGCAAACCACCCAACAACACCTCAGGGAATCAATAGATGCTCACTTTCCATACCTGCCGTTATCTTATAGTCTGCTTACGTGCACATGCGCAGAGAAACATGAGGCTTTGATCAAAACCTGGATGAAGGCTCGCCAACACCTCCATGTATGTTTGGTTGGTGTCCACGTGGTAGTGTGGGCGTGTGCATGTGTTCCTCTGATGGGGAAAAGGCCTTTCATGTTGTTCAGCTGTCTGCATATCGGAGCAGCAGCTGAGATAAATATAGCGAGGGGCTGAAATATCGTGAATGTCGCAAGCTGAACCTCAGAACGAGGTTTAGGCTCTGCTGGGGATTTCTCCGCCATCTTTACCTTTCAGAAGCCAACACGCAACGAAAATGTGTAAATACATGTGACAGATTTATTCAGTGAAATGATGTGAGATTCAATGAAAAATTCCACATTTCAGCTATTTGGGAAGATTTTCACCCACCCAGTCCCACATTTGCCTACTTTTAAGGATATTTGAAGAAGTAACGGATTAGGAGTGTTGTGAGTGTCGTCATATGGTATTGACAATAACCGTGATATTTAAAAAATGAAATATTGATATATTGATATCATGTTAATAATACACATGACAATATCATGTAAGTAATCCAGCATGTCTTAAATCATTTCCATTTCTTTCTGTTCTCGCTTTGTCCCCCCACCCACCCACACACACACACACACACGTGACTCCGTGATGCAGTAACTAGCTAGCTAGCTAGCTACTACCACAGTGTGTAGCTACTACTGCTGCGCTAAATCATGATGGAGGAGCTGACAGACAGAGTGAGACGCTCTACCCTAACCTGAAAAAAGTTAGCTGCCAGTGTGGAGTTTTTAGGATTCGGTAACAAAGACAGGAAGTTGGTAGACGCTCCAGTCTGCAGGAAATGCTGACCGACAGGAACCGCTAAAGGGGGTGATACCACCAACCTGTTCACCACCTTCACCTCCATCATCCTGCAGATTTCACCACGGTAGAGACAGGAAGTAGCAGTTAGCTTGCTAGCCCTGAAACAGGAAATGTTCCATGAAGGTCTTAGTTGTGTTGTTAAAGCTAAGTTATCATGGCGTTGGACTTGACAGGATTTTCTCTCTCCTGGTTATTTGTTAGATTTGTGGATCTTTTGTTTATCAGGTCATCTGGTTCCTTTACACCATCCTTTAAGGTGGAATTGCTCTTTTTGTAGCTTTTGTACAGTTCTGGTTACAGACTCTCTCCACCTCCCTACACTCCTATTTGGAGTCTAATTCATTTGACAAAAAAAGAGACAAAACGCACAATAAAGCTAAAGATGAATTTGACTGATATATATATATTTTTTTTTTTTCAGATTTTGTATAGATATCACAATAATATCGTTATCATGAATTCTTTTGGCCACAATAATCATGGAGTGAAAATCTGATATCGTGACAGCCTTATAACGGATGGATTTTGATGAAAATTTGTGGACAGGTGGGAATTCGATAAAGGAGGAGCTTATTGGTCTTTGATGCAGATCTAGAGACAGGAACAGGAATTTTTTCAAGAAACTTCATTGTTAAGATGTGCTCTCTGATATAGTAATCATCACTTTATTCTTCTTCAGTAAGAAGAATGCACACATGATGTCTGGTATTTGTGGTCAAACTTGACGTATATGTGAATAAATTCATATTTCATCTTCTTGCAGTCTCTTTCATAACCCTTTACATTATCGCTCATTTCTTCTCTGACTTTTTCACTTTTTTCTTTTGTTTTCCTGCATGAATCTATAACGTGTTCTGCTGCAGCAAACTTAATTTCCCCAAAGGGAACAATTAAGTTTCATCTTCATCTTACGGTACTCGTTATGACTCGGCTCACTTCAGCTCATTTTCCCATATTTCTCCCTGGATGAGTTTTCCTCTTTTCCTAAACACATTTCACTCTTTCTGTCCGTATTATTCCTCCTTCCTCACTACTCCTCACTCCTTCTTGCCTCCCTCTGCGGCAGAGTGATGTGCCCAGAGCACCCTAACATATACACAGATCACTTCACACACACACACACACACACACAGGCACACACACACACANCTAACATATACACAGATCACTTCACACACACACACACACACACACAGGCACACACACACACACGCACACACACACATTTCATGGAGCCAGCCAAGAGAAACCCAATGTTAAGTGGGTGGACGGATGAGTAGAGGTAAGGAAGACAGACGAGGAGAGAAAAGGAAGAATGAGGTAAAGGAAGGGAGAGGTGAGGCAAAATGGGGAGATGGAGAGAATAGAGAATAACATCGGAGGAGAGAGAAAAAGAGGAGGAAAGGAAAGTGAGGAGGCCACAGCAGAGAGGAAGATACCTGTCATTTTTACGCCAAATCACACCCACATCCATATCCACAGAGAAGACTAATAAACACACACAGCAGCTAAACACCTCCACCCCTCCCCCTCCACTCTGTCTGCATCCACTGCAAAAAAACAAAACAAAAAAACAACCAGTCAGAAAGACAAAAAGAAAAAGAACTAGGACGGGAAAAAACGTTGGAAGAAGCTCCTGCTATATATACATAAAAAAAACAAAACAAAACAAAAAACACATCACCATAGCAACCCTGGCTGAGGAGGGAAGGTAGCATACCAGAATGATGGGGGGAAAAAAAACAGAGGGAGGGAAAGAGAGGATGAGGAAAATAAAAGTGGCTGGAAAGAAGGGATTGATAGAGAGGAGGAAAGTCATGAATGGAGAAAAAAGTTGCTGCATCTGGGATCAGGCTTGTCAGCAAAGGTCGTCTGGAAGGCTCAAGGGTCAAAGTGGAAACTGAAGCTCGATGGTCTCTTATTATGTGTCCTTCTACCTTTTCCTTCCCTCCACCTCTTCTTAATTCGTCTATCTGTTCCTCCATTTTTCCTCTCTCCCCCCTCCTCCTTCTTTGGATAAAGATGTATTAAATAATTAAAAATGGGTGGCTGATTTATCAGAACGCTCGTAGTGGCCAGACATCTCGCTCATCATTATGGTGACACCACCGTCTAACCTCCAACGACACGCCGTTCCCGAACTCACCAGCACGATGCATTCGGAATGCTCTGATGTAAGCACAAGTTCCGTGTTTGAGAAAATTCTAGCATCATCGGCCGTGTAAAAGCCTCTTAAACCGCTGACAGTCAAAGGAGGACAGTGAGTTATTCTCGTCCCGTCCCTATTTTCCCAGCTGCTTTGTAGACTAGAACAAGCGCCATTCCATTTACAAGCCACTTCTGCACTGTTTACAGTAGGTCAAGAACCCCAAAATAGACATAAATTAGCGTGCAGGGGCTGCCATTTTGCCCCAGGAAACCCTCATATGGGAAAATTTGTGTTGCTGAATAGTTTCACTGTCTCAACTCTACATGAGGAGTGAAATTCAGGAATACAGCAGCCGTTCTTACACGCTCAGTAATTGGGATGATTTTAAGTTTGTTGAAGTAGAGGAAAAATGACCTATTATTCACTTTACTAATGATTTCTTGGCTTCTCTTCAACAACCAGATTTAAAAGTTATTCCATAATTTTCCATCACACAACCTAAACCCAGGGAAGACGGATAGATGGATGGATGGAAGGATGGATAAATGGATGGATGGTATGAGTTTGTATTGAACTTTGTCAAAGTGCCAAAACTTGAGATTGACACCTATAGAAATGCACCAAACCGTGGGTCCTGAACTGCTTGATTGGTCCTCTACTTGCGTGACATGATGACATCACAATGTCACACATGCAAACACATCTGTCTAAAACACTCATGAAGTATGAGACTAGCGAGTGAATGTTTGACCAGCATCAGGGTTTCGGCTGATATGGTTGTCAGCTGCCTGATGCAGTTGGCCAATCAGAACAGAGGGGAGCCTTAAAGAGACAGTACCTAAAGCCGCCTTTTTACACTCAGTGTGCACAGTGGGAGGGGTACAAGTGCATCAATGTGCTTTTTGCTTTTTTAACCCTTAAATGCATAAGACGGGTCTTTAACAACCCAGGACCACGTTACACACCTCTAATTCATTCATTTTTTTTCAATTAAGCCCTCAACTCCCTGGTATTCCTCAAACTCTTTGTTTTTAACAGTTTTATGGGTTGAGTTTGTCAAAATTGATGAAAATAATTGTTTTTCTATTGTTTTTCACTAAAAGGTGTATAGGCTCGCTGCAGACAGAGGTATGTAAGAGTGCCACTTTTTTTTTCCTGGTAAACAGGCAGCAGGTAATAGTTGTGTTTTTGGCCCTTAGGTGGCGCTGTAGCATCACTGATATGAACAAATGCTGAAACTAGCAGGAAGAAGCTGTTTCTGCTGTAACTATGCTGCTAGCTTGCTGCTACAGAAAGACGCTGCAGCGTCGTGTCAGAGCTTCATGCAGCATCGCTCTGATGAATGATCTATAAGTCACTGTAAAAACATAATATGGCTAAAAATGTTTTTTTTTGTGGGTTTGTTATCATTCATAAAACATTCTGAAAAATTTACAAGCAAAAATATTTCACTTTGTAGCTCAATTTGTGTTGCGTAAGTTACAGGTCTCTAACGACNTACAAGCAAAAATATTTCACTTTGTAGCTCAATTTGTGTTGCGTAAGTTACAGGTCTCTAACGACCCATGTATGAACGTATGTATGAATGGATGGAAAACGACTCATGCATTTAAGGGTTAAAGCATTGCAAAGTTTTCAAAACACACCCTAAATGAAACCAGGAAAATGTAAATCTCTTTAACAATCCTGAAGTAGAGTGTAATGGAGCATATAAAATATAAAGAAATGCATGTTATATATCTGTGCATGTGAAGGCGTAGCTGCATAATGAATTACTGCCCTCAGCCATGACAGGCAAGATCATCTGACAAAACACCTGACGAGAGTGTGGCTACAGGAGTCCTGTGACATGGACATAGTGTGTGTGTGTGTGCGTGTGAGTGGTGGGTCAGGTCAGTAGGTCAGTGGTCACTGTGTTGGGATCAAACTATCATGTTTAGTCCAGAGAAGCATCAGGATTCAGTGTCAGGTGTCAAAGACGATACTTCTTCTGCAGATAACAGTGGGTTCATTATGCAAACACACACACACACACACACACACACACACACACTCTTTAACTGTCAAGGGATGAGCATATGACATGCCAAACTAGAGGAGTTGGGGTCTTTAATAATGCAAACACATACGGACGCTGACGGTCTGTAACTGGCTGTAGCCTTAGCATCCAGAGCATGGAGTCAGAGGTTGAAAGCTCCAACGTAAATTCTGTAACTTCCCTAATAGAAAAATGACCAATGAGCTGCTCCAGTGAACCAAATCAACCAATCAGAAATGAGTTCCAGACCCTCAGAGGAACAAAAGGAACATTAGGTTTATATAAAGTGGTGCCTGCCTCCTGTTCATCCATTCTATCCCCGCTCTCTCTCAAATGAGCACAAAATGTCTTTACTTTCATTCTCATGCCAAAATTTGCTACCAGTGGGACTGAAAATATAAATAAAGGCTGAACAGATGATATTTCTTGCATGGCTGACTTTGCAGACATTCTCAATCTCCTTTCAACGTTTCAATCAATGCAATTTAACTACAGTAAAGCAATAGTTGTTGAACACAAGAGCTGAGCAAGAGGAGTATGAATGATTAAAAAATCCTGAGAGGATGCTTAAAAAAGATAAAAATAAAATATATATATAAATATATAAAAAGATTTTTTTTAAAAAGTAGATACGAGTGAAAGATGCAACCTAAAGATATGAAACAGTGCAGGACAATATTTGATAATGTGGATTTTATCAAAACTGCTATATTTGACATTTTATCACCAGTAAGTCTGTACTACTTTAATTATGACATATTGGTACAATTAAACAACAAACAAGACCTTTGCCAAGAGTTCTGGCAGCTTTACCAGCACCTAATGAGCAGTTTGTATGGTTTGCCATGGGTCAGACATTTGCAGATTGTTGTAACTCACAGGAAGATGGTTTTACATCAGAGAGCAGGAAGGGGGCGCTGTTGCTGCTGCCAGTCAGCTAGTTTTAGGCCTGGCTCAGACTTAGCACAGATGTGATGCAGACGCAGAGGTGGATGGATCCCAAACGGACCATCCGCATATCCTGGCATCCATGGATCTCGTATTTTATGACAATCATGCATGATGGACAGTGACGACAATCACTACATGCAACAGGAACGTTTCTGGAAAACTCTCCAGCCAGGACTTGGCAGCCATCAGGCATCTTTCTAATTCCTCATGGAGGAATCATACACAGAAGGTGCCAGTACTTTCTCACCTCCTCTGCCAGTCGCTCATGAAATTTGTTCACCATTGTTTGTTTTCCTTTCCCTCCCTTTCTGCTATATATTTCCTCTTCCTCCGCACCTCTTCACTTAGCCAATCGTATCTGTGCCACGTGGATGCTGTCAGCATCGTTTCAAATTTCGAATGGCGTGTACCCTCACAAGCAAACGGGGCCTCCACGGCCGGCCATTTTGGACACAATTACAGCACGTTTTTATAGCAAGCTGTTGCATCTGCATCCTTGTTAGGCATAAACCAGCATTTAGAGGTTTTAGTGATGGCAGATAGTGGAAATGAAGCCTAACGGAACTTTTTCAGAAACCCAAAAACCAGAACCAGTTCCTGAACCAGCTGCTATTCCAGAGTCCGTGTCTGACGGTTCATATAATAATGAGGATTATGGGAAACGCGGTCTTAATTTTGAGATACTTTGGCACGAACCCCTCCACAGGTGTGAGACAGAACCTACAATCTTCTCATGTACGGTAATTACAAAAAGATGTTGCATATCTTCCTCCCTGCATGTTAGAGATGGTATGCATACATAATTACACAACTTACACGTGCAGACATAAGATAAAGAGAGAGATAATTGAACAATACGTCCACGGCGGCCAAAACAGCCACGAGGGAGCAACCTTTGCTCAATACACAAGCACATAAAAGGAATGAAGGCAAACAACCAGAGCTCCCCTGTGAGCCAAAGGTTTTATTTATGAATTTAATTTGTGTTTTTCTTAAAAAGGGGCTTGGCGGGTTGCCTCGACACACAGGGGAGCTAGGACCCAGAGGAGGACAGCCAGGGAGCACTGTAAATTAAAAGCAGACCTCTCCCGCTCTCTCCTTCTGAGTGTCTCTCTGTTGAAAGACAAAGAGACAAGGAGGCAAAGAAAAGGCTGAGAGAGAGAGAGAGAGAGACACTGAGGAGTCTGGAACTGGTTTTGCAGCCACATCTTGTAGGAAATCCTGAACAGAGCATGTTAACGAGGGACACCGAAACCACGAATGTGGAGGCTCCCCTCCCTGCACTCTGTGTGTGTGTGTGTGTGTGTGTGTGTGTGTGTGTGNTACACACACACACACACACACACACACACACACACACACACCCACTGAATAACTGCAGACATCCAAATATTGAAAAAACACTGGCACACTTTATATGCAGAAGCACACAACTGCACATTGCATACATCCAGGTAAACACACACACACACACACACACACACACACACACACATATACACACACACACATCTCCTGGGACCAGACAGGGCTTCCCTCTCAGTCTACATCTGCAAACTGTATACAGTTACGCAGGAATGACTGCAAAAGTCTCACTCACACACATACACGCACACACACACACACACACACACACGTGTTCGCCTATATCGCTAATAAAGACCAGATCTTACACACGGAGCGCAGGGCAGAGGAGAAATGAGAGGAAGAGGAAGGAGGAGGATGAGATGGTGACTAAGAGAAAATATGAATGAAGACAAAAAGCAGATCTCTCTCTCTCTCTCTCACTCTCTCGTAGGGTGCACCTTGGGGTGGAGCATGTACTTTTTTCTCTCTCTCTGGAATAATGCTGTCACATTTCTGAAGTGTGGGAGCTTCATCATGTATGCACAGTGGAAGAAGAGTGTTTGCACTTAGACATCAAAATCTCTCTGCGTGGGACTGAGGCATTGTAGATTTTGGCATTTTCGATTCAGCTGTTGCTGTGTGTAGGTGTCTGTGGTAGCTGGAGGGTTTTCAAGATATTTCTAATATTTTTCCTCCTCAGTTAAAGGACCATACAGTGGTGGTTTTTCCATGTTTGAGCCCAATAAATTTGCTCACATATAGTCTACATTACTGCCAAACATTTTCCTTCATAAGTGATTCCCTGAAGCTAACCTGGTAGAAAAACAAACCCCAAACTATGAAATATAACAATGAATATATAGCTAAATAATCCAAAACAATTATGCACAACCAAGCTGTAGCTGTAACATCTGTGCTACCTGCTACCTGAAGCTAACTTTATAACAATCCTACCGCATGCTACCTGAAACTAGCTTGTCAACAACCATACTACCTGTTACCTGAAGCTAACTTTATAACAACCCAACCACCTGCTACTAGCTTGTCAATAACCATACTACCTGCAACCTGAATTTAGCTTATCAACAAGCTTCCTACCTGCTACCTGAAGCTAACTTAACCTTCCTGCCTGCAACCTGAGGCTAACTTATCAACAAGCTTACTACCTGCAACCTGAAGCTAGTTTAATAAGCTTACTGCCTGCTACCTGAAGTTAGCTTAACAGCCTTACTGCCTGCTACCTGAAGTTAGCTTAACAGCCTTACTGCCTGCTACCTGAAGCTAGCTTAACAACCTTACTGCCTGCTACCTAACTAGCTTGTCAACAACCTTGCTATCTGCTACTTGAGGCTAGCATGGCTAATAACAGCGCAAATAATGCACAGTGTGAAATTTCAAACTACACAAACAGGTTATGAATTTAAAATATATTGAGGTGAACTACAGTAATCCCAGTTCCATGTGTATAATATGTAATAAAGGTGCAGTCCAACATTTTCATGCTTGATTCCCCATCTTACATACAATCAGATGAGAAGAATCAATTCAGAATCAATATCAGTTTCATTCCTATGCTTTTGTTTAGCCAAAGACGTTTTATTGACTGGAGGCAGGAAAGTGTTAGAAGTATTTCTTGACCAAAAACTGTGGGGTGCAGCAACATCTTAAAAGTTAATTTGCTCTGGTCCAAATCACTTTTTTAGTTTTCACTTTTATTGCACTAACGCATACTCCATCATCAGATAATCTGCTGACATTTTCCTGTCTGCCCACCTAATAGCGTTACACCTGTATCAGCTGACATTCTGACCGCCTTCAAATCTGGTAAGCTGCAGGCTTATGGGAGCTGATCCTTTTCCGACCCTCCCTCCCTCCCCTGCTCATCCCAGCACAGGTGTGGCTGTTACAAGAAAGACAAGGCTCGGCACTTTCACAAAATGCTATGATCTGGTTCTGGAGCAGCCACGATTGCACAGCCACCCCAGGGACATTAAGCTCTAATGGCCGGGAAACTGTAAATGTCACAGTGATTTGGGTCGAGCGTCAAGGGGAGAGAGAGCCCGATGTGTGTGTTTTGTGTGTGTTTGTGTGTGTGAGTCTACTGTCATGTCAGTGGCACTGCCCAAGCAACGCAGATCCCAGCCAAAAGGGCAATGAAGTGAAGCGGTGTAATTACAATAATACACACACAGACACACAGTGCACAAATACGTCATACTGCATACACACACCAATCCAGTTTATAAATTGAAGATGCTGAATAACTGATGTCCACGGTATCGTTCTGAAGCAAACAACTGATCTCACTTCTAGCCTAAAATCAGCTGAATTGGTGAAGGATTAAATGCAAAAAATACTGGACGCTTTCACATTTTGTTTTTTTTACATTTCACGTTTAAAATAGAATCAGACATAATATGAGCTATCAGGCTGATATTCGCAGGATTTTTTGTCCTCAACATGTCAAAAGTTTTATTGCTAAAAGTGGCTCTGAGATATAATGATTTTCCTAAGTATCCTATAACACCTGACACACATAAAGGACATAAAATCCACCATATTGGGTGCTCGAAATGTGCAGATTGGCTTGTTTGCTCTTGGGATTTCAGTAATACTAAATATTATTGGTCGAATAGTTTGTCAATCCTGTGAAATTCAATGACATGAATGAAATAAATTCCCACTTTTATTTCGTATTATTCTCATTTAATTATGGTATATATGGACTTGATTTAACCCATAGATTGACCGAGGTTGTTGACTGATGTCTTGTTTTTGGCCTCCTAAGCTAACAACCTCAACACCTGATCACAGCTAAGCTGCTAATGACTGGTTGCCGTAAAGCGAGACAATTCCATGTAGTAAATACTATCATAAATTGCTTGATACTGATGAAAACATGAGAGTTTAAAGGACCATACTGGTGATCACGTTTGAGCCTAATATATTCAGTTTTCATACATGTTACGTTACTGACAATCATTTCCCAAAGGAGAAAACTGTATTTCAGCTTTCCTGATATTTTGCAAAATCTCTTAATCTTTTAAAATCAAATATTTAAGTGATACACCCACCTTAAAAATCCATGTTTCTCCTGCTAATAGTTATGAAGCCTTATGAAGTCACGGTCCTTTAAATTTTCCCATAAACGCAGGTCATCTTTTGGGACTATATTCCCCGGTGGAGGCATACATTCACTCCACACTTTTTATTGAGCTTAAACACTAAAATTACATAACTTCTAAAAAAACCTGAATACACGTCTTGTTGGTGATGATGGATTACCTATCCCAAGAACGTTTACAGTATCAACAAGTTGATTTTAATAGCAGAATGAACTGAAACCAATGGAGGTCTGGAAGGTAGGAAAAACATTTTTAATTCACTGTTCCAGTAGTATGCTTTGTCAGTAATGTTACGTGGATGAAAACTGAATATATTAGGCTCAAACATGCATGATCGCCAGTATGGTCCTTTAAGCTTTCAAACATGTAAAGCATGAATGCACTTAAGTCTACAGTCAAAATGAAAATATGCTAAATGTTTAGGCTGCCTGTGGATTCTGTTCCTTAAGAGGCTAGATTTGCATGCATGCCTTGTGTGTGACCCATGCAGTTGACCCATGCAGTTAATTCATAGAAAGGTAATTGCAATCATCTCATCAAGCACTCACACACACACACACTCACACACACACACCATGGTTACGCTCATTGATACATCCTTGCTCTTTGAAAACCAGTGTCTCCGTCCTTCTGCAGGGTATTTCTTTATTACACAAAACAGACATCCATAATGACCAAAAACAACACACACAACACACACGTGCTAATACACATACACACACGTCCCCTCTGGTGGTCAGATTAATTGCTGGTAGAATTCATTAACTTCCATTCAGCATGTACAGCGTGTGTATTAACACGAGTAAATGAGGCTCACTGTACGCGTTATGCTAAGCGAAGCATCAGGCTCCAGGAACCACAAGGTGCCAAAATGTGGAATCGGAGCGCTAATTGAGTGAATTATTATCATGAAATTTGCTGTTGTATGATTATGTCATGTAATATGCTGCTTATACATAACTGGGACAGATTTATTAAGGCTCTGAAAACAAATACTGGACATATGGGAGCTGTAGATAAACCATACAAGCAGCCACACACACTCACACTCGTGCACAGGCGGGCTGAGGCCAACGGACATATCATGACTCTTATATAAGNCACACACACTCACACTCGTGCACAGGCGGGCTGAGGCCAACGGACATATCATGACTCTTATATAAGCTTCCCGTCCCCGGAGGTATTTATATCCCTCGTTTGTTATCTATAATAAGAAATCTCTCTTTTTTCTCTCTCCTTCGCCAGACTCCTCAGTTCTGCAGCGGGAAAATCCTGATTAGCGTCCCGATGACTTGACAGAGAGAGATCGAGATGGTGGGTAAGCAAGACAGAGAATGAGGGAGAAAAAGAGAGAGAAAAAAGAGAGAGAGAGATGAGAAAGTGCAGAGAGTTACAAGAAGGATGTGAGGATATTTCTGTCTGCATGTGTGTGTGAATTATTGACAACACTGGCCATTCCACAGTGGGCTGATTTGACACCCTACATGTTTGTCCCTTGAGAATTGTGTGTGTATGTGTGTGTGTGTGTGTGTGTGTGTGTATGTGTGGTACTGAGATAAGGCTGGCGGTCAGTCTGGTGTGTGTCATCGCCACCTGAGTCCCTAGTTAGTAACATGGCCTAAAAAGGGCACTTCTGCTGAGCCGAACATTTCAAGACATTTCATCCGTCTGAGGAAAGACAAGAATGAAAAAGTAGAGATGCAGCTTCAAATCAGGAGCGGCGGAGGGATTGCAGAGAAGACGTGTAAAAAAGAAAAGAAAAGAAAAGACAAGAGGAAAGAGGAAATGTAAAACGGATTCCCCGCGGTCTCGAAGCTCGTTGTGAAAAAGAAGCAAAGGAGTGAATACGTCTGGAAATAGAATAATGGAGGGAAAAGTGAAGTAGGAGAGAGAAGCAGGAGGAGTAAAGGAGGAGAAAGCAGAGAGGCTGAGGTATTAGGGAAGACGTGGGACAGCTGCAGCCAAGGTAAAAGAGTTAAAGATAACTCGATTTGGGTGCCCAATGAAATTTTGAGAAATTTTGTAAGAGCCAACGTATAGCCCCTCGCAGCTCCTCCCGCCTCCTCCCGCCTCCTCCTCCTCCTCCTGTTGCCACTCCACGCAACAAAACCCAAGTCCTCTACAATACCCTAATGAGAAAAAGCTGGTAGGAAAATCCTGGACTGAGTCCTACATAAACTTACAGCCATCTCACGGAACAGCCCGGAGAGAGGAGGGAGGAGGGAGAGGAAGGAGAAAAAAAACACACGACACCAAAAAAAAAACAAAAAAAAACACATATTTAGGAAGTTCGTCATTTCATATGTATTTAATCACGTCTTTGTTTGTGTCTATGTATGTACACAAACAAAGGCTGTGCCATGTCCTAGCTTTCATAATATCGGTATAATTTTTTATCTGATAAAAATCTCCCATGTCAAGACGTTGATGAGACTGCAGCATGATGACCTTTTACATCACACGCAACAAGAACAAACCACACATGATGCCCATGTAGCATGACGAATTAGCACCTTAAAAGGAAATTGTTTGGCTACAAGCTAACAGGTTAACAGCTAAAGGTGGAAACACAACCAGTAATTTTCTCCACCTGAAGCAGAAACACCTGGTGAATACTAGTGATGTTTAGCTGCAGCCAGACTGCTCGACACAGCATCAAGCTTTTGAAGCGGAAGTATCGCTGAGATATGATTTGATGCCTCGCTTCGGCATGCCAAAAGTCACGTGACCGCTCCAAACGAAGCTTTGTTACGTCAAACATGTCAGAGCAGCTCCAAGTGGATTCTGAAAAGGGGCGGGGCAGCTTGAGCTGCAGACGAACAGCCAAATAAACATACTGTTGTAACTACTGTAACAAAATTACTGTACAGTTACACCAGCATGTTGCTTCAACATATTTACAGTAAAAACCACTTCTCCACCTGCACAAGCTTTTCTTTTGATAAACGATAAAACAAATGCTGACATTTGTATTTATATTTCATGTCGCTACTTAAAAGTCAGTTATGAACTCATCACTATATTAGATTTCCAACACTATAACACTTTATACTTACTATGAAAAACCTGCAGTTATACTACAATAATAGGCTACTTTCAATATTATCAGGTAATGATTTTGCTAATATATGTTTTTGGCACATGTACACATTGACACAGGTCTCAGAACATAACCTTTATTGAGCACTAGATTAAAGATGACACGGTGAGTCCCGTTATATTTTGTGTCACTATGTCAAGAAGTCTCGCCTTCCAGTCAAATGCAACGCATGGCCACCAGGTGTCGCTCTTCTGATTCTATCAAACGCTTCGAAGCAGTGACCCATTTTCAGTGTAATTGCTTCAAATGGTTCATTACTTCAGAAAGCTTTGGTTTCTCCATCACTAGTGAATACCAAGAAAGTCACATGAGGAGGAGAGCCAATCAGCTGATTTGTGACGCAAAACAAACAGGAAGTGATGCTGACGCAGTCAAGCATAGCTGGAGCGTTAGCTAGCTGTACTTCCTGTGACAGAACAAGCTAATGGTGGAGTGAAATTAGCTTAGTGGTGACTTGTTGTGGTGTATGAACACTGTTAGCTTAGCCACTATGCTAACTTCAGCTGCCTTCTTGTCTTGTGGTGGATTTGGACTTCAGAGCATATTTAAGTTTAGCATCATAGAGGCTATTTATCTCTGGAGGGAAAATCATAACCTGCTAAAGATCAGATCTGATGACATCATCAGTCATTTTATTTATGTTTTATAACGACTGAAAACGAGCAGCTAAAGCTAATCTGAGTTACTGTTTACAAGCTAAAATATTACAGGATTTAGTTATTTCTACTTTTACTGAAGGGAAAAACTCTGTTTCTAGTTTTACACTTATTCATTTTTACTCATGTTGCTACATCCATGCTGTTTTTGACAAGCTAAGTTCCAGATAACAGAATATTATCAGGCCTCTCAGAAATCATACATCTTAATCAGGGGCCACACACTGACTGGCATGTTGTATCTGCACTAATTATTTTCTCTCTACAGATAATTGATTGACGATTACTGACTAAACTGCTGTCTGGAGACACACACACACATACACACACACGACTGTGTATGTCCACCACAAAGAATATAAGAGAGAAGATGGTTGAAGGCAAAAACAAAGGTTATGAGAGGGTGAAGCACACACACCCTCTTTCTTTCACTACCTCCACCATCAAACTCCTGCCCAGCTTCTCTT
>VXCM01003940.1:0-15074 GCA_014773175.1 Lucifuga dentata
CTCCAGACGTAGTTGGATTGACACTCTTTTCATCAACACCAGAATTTTAACTCTGCTGAATTTGCTCTGTAGCTGGCAGGATTATCGCAGTGAAAAGTGTTGGACAGATCACAGGGGACTCTTAATGAAAGGTATCTGCAGGGGCTATTTCTAAATTACACATCTTTAGAAAAGCTGTCAGATGAAAGGAACGAAAATAAATCATAAAGAGAAGAGGGGAAGTTGGCAGACAAGATCGGATGTAAACCTCCAGGACAATGGCCAAATCAGAACCAGCAGAGCGTTAGTGCAGAGATGCTAAATTACTCATAATAGCCTTCAGCATATCACTCTTTTTATATGCCAGATTGCCATTTATAAATCAATTCCCTTATACATTTCACTCACAACCTCACTTAATAAATGCCCTACCCTCCTTTCTTTCCCTTTTTTCACTCTCTTTCTGTATCACAGCCATCTCTTGTCACAAAGCTGTTTGTAGTGTTAAATCATCCTGCAGAAGGGACAAGTTTTACTTCATTAAGTAGTGGCAGAGTGCAGCACCTCACTGCAGAGTAAGGGTAAGAGTCTGTCCTCACGGGCTCTATCAATAACCATTAAGAATCCTCTCTCATTAGACCAAACCTCATAGGCCCCCGGGGCTTGAGAAATGGGCCTTGCCATCTTACGTGATGGAGTAGCTGAGATGGCTTCACCACTGTTTGGAAATGCAAATTGCAGTAGTTATTTTCCCCCGCAGATGATTGCCACCATTGCTATGTACACAGTTATTCTCATTCAGCCTCTTTGCTTAATCAAGAAGAACCTCAGTCTGCTATTTTTTAACGCCAGTTACCTCCTCAGCTCCTCCCTTTACCTTCTCTATCTTTTATACACACACACTTGCACCTTACACCCATTCAGCATATCCACGTTACTGCAGTATGATTATTCATATGGCAATGAGGCTGGATGTATCTGCCAAGGCTGCAGTGGCAGCCACAGTGTGATGGGAGTGTTTCCAGATGATGACTTAGGAGTCCTGCAGCCTCTCTGCCAAGAGCAGGGGATTCATACTTAATCAGGGCAGGGACCCCTCCTCCCTCTGTCTCCTAGAGAGATCCATGGGGCTCAGGCCAAAAGAAGGATCAGCACGAACAGAAATAGAGACAAAGACAGTCTAGGCAACATCACGCATGCTTCTTCTGCTTCCTCGTGGGGAGCCAGAGGTTTTCTCTCCCACGAGTGATGGGTTCATTTTAGGACTATTGGACAAACTTTTCTGTCAGTCAGAGAGGAGACTTTAAGATTAACTTTGTTCTCCTCTGTCTGTGCTATCTAAGCGCTTTATCTCTCTGTCTCTTGCTCAGTTGCTCACTCGTGCTCTCTCTCACACACACACATACAATTCAGAATTTTCACACACAAAGGCTATTTTCCATCCATCATCTAGCAGCACAGTCAGTGTGTCTACTGAACCACAGACAGAGAGCTCTGTCCCTCAGCCCCGCTCGCCTCTGTCCACAGGCCATGGTCACACCAAGGGGAGGAGGCAATGATTGGTCCTGATCCATAATACATCGGCTACATTAAAGCTTATGAATAAGTCATGACTGCAAGGAATCTAGAAAGTCTTCAGGAATGAGCCGTACCAAAATCACACACTCACACACACACAAAGCCACTTCACACTTTTCTCAGATGATGAACAGATACAAAAAGAGAACAAAGTGAGGGTGTATCATCCACTCCCTGGCATTTTGTTGCTGAACCTAAAGCCACTTTCTGTCTTTTTTCTTGGACGTTTTTGTCCCTGTCGACCACCCAATTCTCTCTCTCTCTCTCTCTCTCTCTCTCTCTCTCTCGCTGTCTCTCTCTCACTCACTCACTCACTCAAGTAATGGCCTTTTTCCTGCGGGCGGAATAAATAAGTTATTACATCCACGTGTCCCACGGCTTAGCAAGGACCGTTTGAATATAAATAGTTCATTTGCCTCCATGGAGGGGGCCTCGCTTTGTGCCATATGAATATATTTGTAATTACTTTAATTTTTTATTTTTTTTTATATGAAAAGCAGGCTGGCTGATTTGGTTGACTGGAGATGCAAGATGAAATTGCTTTACATAAATCAGTCTGCCAACGTTTTACCCCAAATACCACCAGGCAGGAGGGAGCTGTGTGAGGGCGTGTTTAGCTCAACTGGGACTTTTCTGCTTTGCTGACAACAAAGAGTGAACAGCGTGTGTGATGCTGTAGACAATTTGAATATGGAGCAGAATTGTTATGCAGATGAAAGTACACGTGGTAACTTTGCCACGTATTTGAACGGGAACAGGCTGTCTGAATAATTAATCTCGTGTATGTATGCTTAAGAGAGATGCTATAACTATACAGCATCTAACAATGTGTGTTAGTGTGTGTGTGTGTGTGTGTCCTATTCCAACGTCATCATTTCTTCTGGCATCAGTCAGTAAGCTGGAACTTTGTGCCAAAGTATGGGTGTGTGGGTGCATGTTGCCCTGTTGTGTGTGCTGGTTGTGCTCCTCCTGGAGGTGCACCATGGGAGAGGAAGCAGCTCTTTGTTTCTTCCCATATAACTATCACAGAGAGGAGTACTGAGGGAGCAGCAGTCAGAAAGATATCGCTGCTTATTAAAAGATTTTCCCAAACTACCGCGCATTCACCAGAAATGGAGGGCCTTAGCCTAAAAATGGATGAAAATGGAAAGAACCAAGGGGAGAGGAATGAGCAGAGTAGAAATGGTAGCAACGTTCCAGTGTGTGAACTATTATGTGTGATTTGTAGAGTTAAATGTGTAATAGAAACCATAGTCAAAATGTTAAAGCGATTCCTAGAAACAAAGTAATTTTACATTGCAGTTAACCGTCAAAATAAACTTTAAGGACAGTCATAGTGCAGATGTGGATCATTTAGAACCACTACTTGATGTGATAATAACATTGACTATCATCTCATACTGAAAAAGCAGTTTTGCCAAGCTTTCATTAGCTACCAATCTGTTTGATGAATACATTTTCCTTGTATAAATGCCAAATGCGCATTATGTGTAGATAATTTCAATTCTCATTTAGACATTGTAGTGTAGGTCACCAAATTATAATTATTACTGTGTTCACATAGATGGATACGGAAGAGGATTAGGGCCACTTGAAAATAAAAAAAGAAGACTTCTGAGATTAAAATCAGACTTCTGAGAAAAAAAGTCAGAATTAAAGTCAAAATTCTGACTTTAAAGTCAGAATTCTGACTTTAATCTCAGAAGTCTTCTTTTTTTTTCAAGTGGCCCTAATCCTCTTCCACAGATGGAAGTATAGAAATGTTATATGAAAAAACTATAAATAACCGTTTATTCACATCCTCACCATGACCCTGATCTAATGCCAGATTCTACATTCTTTTTGAGTAAACTAAATTTTTTAGCATTAATTTGGAAAAATAAGAATGAGAAAGTTAAACGGCATAGAGAGAGATGCGGTTGCGTAACTGACTCTCACTCGCCTTGTTGCAGTAACCATTTTCTTGCCTCGCGTATTATATGTAACTTTCAGCATTATCCTCACCTGGCAGATACTAAATATGTGAAAACTGCACGTCCATCTGTAAAGGAGACTGACATTTGAATGGCCAAACGCACCACTAACAGATAGTTGAACAGGTTCCCTGACTGAAAGAGGCTTCAATTTGAGAAAAGAGTTGCTTCTCAGGGAGGAGCAACACTCTGTCACCTTCACCATGTTGTCCAATTAGAGCATATGATTAGTGGAGAGCGTCCCTGGTAAAATTGAATCTATCAGCCAGGCTCAGATTGCAGCAGGTTCCTGCAATTTACCAATCACTTTATCCCTGTCAGTCCACAGCCCGCTAATATAAACCAGACAGAATGAATGATTTCTGCTTCAGACGTACCTTAATTCAAGCTGATTACATTTTTTAAATGTTTATTATATTTCCATAAAATTTGTGCATGGTGGGATTTGTATGTGTTTAAGTGGATATGTGAAAGATAAAAGCAGTAAAGGTTTGGAAGACTGACAGGGATCTGATGTGTTTCTGCTGTCTGTCTTCCAGGCTACCAGAACCAAGGGCAGACCCCATGGACCCACGGGACTTTGGAGACAATGAGTCTGGGCCATCCATGGACCACGCCCCCTGATAACAACACACCAGACTGACTACATCCACCTGTCCTTCATTATCTGCCTCCACCAGCCTTCAGCCCTGTAGAGCTGTCAGGCTGGCTTCTCTGTCAGCCACCTTCCCTCCTCCCCCACCTCCTCGCCTCCCAGTGCCTGNCTGTCAGGCTGGCTTCTCTGTCAGCCACCTTCCCTCCTCCCCCACCTCCTCGCCTCCCAGTGCCTGCTGGCAGTGAGCTGACCTTGAAGAAGGCTGCCGTGACAAATATGGATGGCCACGTCTTTTCTACTCACAAACTTTTTTAATTCCTCACTAGCTACTAACTTTCTTTAACTGACGCACATGACTTATGTGCAATCAATTACCATCAGGCTCAATTTCCACACTCAGTCAGATCCTTGGCTTACTGGTGAGCCTGACTGACTCAGAGACGAGTTTGAGTAGACAGCCGAGCTGAGCATCTGTTAAGCCCAACAGATGTCAGAAATAGGAAATCCTGCAACACTGACTTTATTTACAATGTCATTTTTGCTCTGTTGTTTTGAGAAATATTGGTCAGATGCCACAATGCCTTATGTCAGTGAGAAAATATATTACAAAGGTGTTCTGGGTGTTATATTTTCCTTTTATTTTTTTCACAATTACAGCATAAGTGTCTCAAGCATCTGTTCTTTAATGTGTCTCTCGTGTTGTCCAACATGCTGTTGTCCTCCCTACGTCCCTCCTTTTTTTCTGTGCCACAACCACCCATTCTTCATACTTACAGATATGTGTACACATGCTTGTCTGATCTAATATGTCAGGGGACATCGTGACATGCATTGATTGGTGAGTGTTGCAGAGTCTGTATTACAGAAATCGAACTTTGCAACAAAGCACTTTTCTGCAATATCAGCTTGCCATGTGTTGTAACGTAAAGGCTCATTACTCCTGGACAAGCTGCAGTGTAACACGAATTAGAGTCAAGAAAACTGTATGCACTTTCTACCTTGACCTAGTCAGCCTTCCTCTTTCATTCATGACATGCTGCTGCACGTCTGTCTGTGTCAGCAGTTGTTTTTAATGTGATTGATTCTGTTGCCTTAAAGTCGAAATTGAAAGCGGTGTCACTTGTAATAAATAAATAAATATGTGGGACATATTTGACAACAACATGACTTCACTGCTGTAGCACTGCACTAAGTTGCACTGAGAATCGTATATCCACCCGAGGGAAATGTCAGCGTGTCAACAGACTATTGAAATAATTCAAAAAGCTCACTCTCTGTTCTTGTGTAACAATAGACACGGTTATATCTGATATTTCTTTTTTATTCATCTTTTTTTTTCTTCAATCTATAAATAAACAGTTTGTTTCTTAGATAGGATGTTGGAGACGGCATTTAGATTTCCACTTTAGGAACAATTTCTTCATCATGTGTGCCTTGCAAAACTCTACAAACACTTGAGGAGCATGAATCATCCAAGATACCATTATCTGAAAACCCCACTGGCTTGTGAGAATGGATAGGGACAGGGAGAGAGATGAACGGGAGGATTTCTAGTTTTCCTTCATCAAAATTCATGGTGCCAGTCCATCCAGATAGGACTGGGAACAGGAGGTTTGGGAACAAAGGGGGGAAAGTAGCGGGAGAGCTCTTTAAGTTCTGTGTACTTTACCACAGATTCATTTAAATGCAGACTAGTTCATGCCTGCAGACCCACAATGGGCTCGAACCAACTTTCATCAACCACCAGCCACACTCAAACACTTTGTCCTCATTTACGCTTTGCTTTGAAATGCAATGCGTATCCAGATAGGTTATCAGGATAAGAAAAAATGAATGTTCATGCAAGGTGTAAATGCACGCACAATGCATTGTGATCAGATTGAAATCTGCCCTGCAGTCCACATATATTTTGAATTAGGAGTTGGGACTTCCTGTAAATGGATACCTGCACCTAGAATGTGGACAGTAACAGTCTATGCAAAAATGTTTTAAAAATTGGATGAAGTCATTTAAGATGTTTACATGTTAAAATGTTGATTACAACTGATTAAGACAATAAATCAATTTTTCCAAATGTCACATAAACACCATAATTTGATAAAAATTGGCATAAATCAGAGAATGCTTACTCAGCGTAACAGACCTACATTATGAGATTGTAAATCAATTTATTCATTATTTAATTGGAGTAAGTCACCTCCACATCATGTGTATTCGGTGAACCGTGGAATCCTTTTAATTCCTTCCATGTATACATCTTACACACACAATTCCCTTAATCAGAATACAGACAAATAATCTGAGTTGGCTTTAATTTATAATGATTAAGGCTTTAATAGCATACCGTATAATGACCCTCTGACCTGCTTATTGAGACCCAATTTCAATTTTAGGTGGATTCCAGATAGCGAGAACATTTTACAGTGGAAGGTGCAAACGTAAGTCCCATCATCGGACTTCATTACCAAGGTGTATCTGGATGCAGAGATCACACTTCATGCTAGGTGTTTTTATCTCACTTTCTCCTTCTCAGAACCGTGCCCTGCAGCACATATTGACCCCACACCTGCTTTCTACGTGAGCTGAGGTGTTTCAGCTTTCTCAGCATGTCCAATTCCTCTGCATTGAGATATTGACTACATGAAACTCATTTAGCTGGTGGCCATGTCTATCTGCGTGGTAACACTTCTGGGTTTTCTCTCGTGAGTATTCTTTAATAGAAATAATGGGGTTTAATGATTTACTGTATTAGGCATTGATCCCCACATCCACTAAGCCAGTGCTGACTGATCAAGCACTGAAGCATTTCAAAAACCTTATTAGACCGCTTTTTTTTTCTTTTTTTTTTTTTTTTNTTTTTTTTTTTTTTTGCTTCATTGATTTAAGCCAGCAGTGTGAAAGCATTGCAAGATATAGGCTCCTATCAAAGGCTGTCTGATTTCAGCAAATAATCATCCTGTCAGAGAGTTGCCTCTATAGTGAGTCCAGTATGATCAAAGAAATAATAACAAACCTGAAGGACAACAATGTGCCTGCTGTCTGTGGAGGAAATGGAGGGGAGAAGATTGTCTGATCTCATTTAGTCATGGAGACCACAACACTCGCTTTTTTCACACCCAATTACACCTGCTCTTCCAGGTTCCACACACTTCATTGAACATGTTCACACAAAGACACAAAGACACACAACCACAGGCATAGCCATAAGACCTCGTCCTGATTGGAAAAAAAACAGACTATGTATGCATTTGTATTGGCAGGAATTAATTGCTTTATGGGTTGTGAGATTGAATTAGCTACGTGATGCTAGTGGTGACGTAGCTTTGATTGCTGTCTTTAATAGAACCTATTTCTCTCTGCTATCATTTAAAAGACAGTTGGAGTGTGTGGTGTCGCAATAATTGAGCAGCTCCATCACCCACCTGCCCACTCCTGACATGCCTTAATGATTCTGTTTATTAGCATGGAAGAGCTGAGAAAAGACCATGTTGCTTTAAGGTGCATGTGTGTGTGCTTTCATGTTTTTGTGTGGATGTGCATTAGCCTATGAAAAATGGCATTTTATTTGAAGAGACCAACGCCTCCACCTCTGCCCATATTACATGTTCTTATACCATTTAGGATTTACTGTGAGCTTGTGTTAGAATGGCCTATTAGCAGCTGGCTATTACAACAACAGGCGTGTACACATGCACAGATACACACTTGCATACAAGGAAACAGACATCATTCAATGATAGATTTTTCCAAATCCAGCATTTGATTTGTGTGCAATCAGATATTAAAATACCTGCCATCACTCACTGATTTATGAAGCTCCAACGATAGTGTCACATCAGCATTTTCATCACTTGCATTTATAAATATGACAGCAACAATGATTTAACACAAGGGTTACCAAATGCCACTTGGAAGATCAAAAAAGTTGATTTTGAATTGACAAGTAGATTTTTTCCCCTTTTAAACAAAGTAAAAAATGACACATCACAAAAAACCCAATCATCAGAAACAAAAATATTTTTTTGACATATGGAAATATACTGTATGTTTTTTTGTGTTTAAATAATGAGTAATGAGCATCTCCTGGTTATCTAAATTATGTTGAATATGTTCGGTAAAGGGTTAAGTTAACAGGAAATGAATTCCTTGCCAGTTATCCATTTTTGTCTCATATAATATCCAGCCATACAGGTGATGCAGATTGTGGGCCGTCCTAGCTTGAGTGACAGCAGGCATCTGTCAGAGGTGGCAGGTACAGACAGCTGTCTGGCAGCTCGCGCCCATGAGCAATGACTGGGTGGAGACGAGACGGCCAGGAAATCTATCGCTACCCTAGACAGCCTCCATCACTCTTACATAGTGGAGTCAGCAAAGACACCTTAGGGCGTCTGTCTCTAACCTCTGTGCAATCCTTTCCTGTCTTAGTGTCCATTTTGGACAAGTAAAAGAATTGTGTGGGAAGAGAAGAGGACTGAGGCGATATTGTGATTAAAAAGGCAGCACACAACTTCAGTATGCTTAGTGATTATAATGATTCAAGTGGTGGTAATTTTTAAGGCTGATGGGCTTTATTGCAGGAATATTAGATTTTACAGGTGTTTCTCTTTTCTGGTCACAGAGTTTACAGCCCCTGAGCTCATGGCTCGTCACTAAAACTCAGATCTAAAACTGGTCAGAGGCAGAGTAATGGAGATGAGGCTCATGATGGGGTGGATTCAGTGGAAGAGGCTGGCTGCTTGGTTTCCTCCAACTGATAATGAAATGTGCGTCTGAATAAAATGAACATCCTGCGTAGATAACACCTACTGCTGTTCCCTCTGGGAGCTGTAACACATTACACTTTCTCTCTGTCACAGCCGAGATGAATCATCTCTAATGTGGAGAAGTAGGAGCCAAAATATAACATTTGCAGGCTTGCTCCCAAATCTGAGAGGAAAACATACAGTATATCTTTATAATAATAAAACAGATGATTAAATTTCATGTTTGACACAAATGTTTTCACATGTATGAAACCATAAAAGAGCCATCAGATTTAAAAGACTCTGACATTCAAATGTGAGTTCTAGTTATTATTAGTTTTATATTAAAATTATGCAAAGTTTGCCACCCATCCATACACAAGCCACAGGCCTTCAACATTGTGAGATCGCTGTACATTTTACATTTCAAAATATACAACCCTTTCTGTTTTGTAATCGGGTATCTTGAAGTCGTTGTGGTTTTCAGACTACATGACTGATTAACAACGGGGTCAAAGATTTGGATTTTTGGAGATTAAGGATTTTTCACCAGGAGGAATTCTGATTAGCCTGATCAGCCTAGTCACAAAAACACAAGTGTGACATGGGAATGATGCAATACTACGTGCGAGACAAGAATTCCTTCTTCCAAAAATGGATGTTCATGACAAGCTAGTGAGCCTAGTACTTTGTGCATATACTGTAGAGCCATGCTTGTTTTTGCAGGTATTACGATCCCCCCACCCCCATTTCTCCTCGCCCTGTGTTTTGCACTCTCATTGGATGTAGCTCATTGCTGCGTACAGGACTTTGACTCCCTGTCAGGTATTTGACCTGCTAGAAATCATTTGGGCAAATGTGATGCATCGGTGCATCTCTCAAATTGCAGCTTTAAATATTTAACACATAGCAATCGTCACTCACAGAAGCAAGGGCTGATTTTTACTCTGATCTGAGGCTTTTATCTGCAGTATCCAAAAACTGTCAGTGAGTGGAAAATCAGGGCTAAAATCATATATCCTAAAGCCAAACTGTTCACTGAAACCTGACAACCTGGCTTGATTCACTCACTTGTGCTTGTTTGCCCTCCATCTCCTCCTCGCTCCCTTCCTTCCTCATTCCTCTCATCACTCATGCTGGGTACGTAGCCCTGTCCCTCTCTGGTTGCTCAGACTCCTCCGGAGCTTGTTAATTGTGTTGGTGACACAGGTCTGTGTGTGAGGCAGCAGTAGTAATTGCTCTGACCAGGCCTGGGGAGAGGAGGGCTCTGGCTGTCTGGCCTCCAGGTCAACCCCAAGCCTGTGAGATTAGATGCATGCTTCCATGTCTGATGGAATGGCGAGCATTAGCACTTTGATCAGGGAAAGATTTTAAGATATAACTTCCTCTGGTGTCCTCATAAAGCCTATAGGAGTAAATAAATAGTATAAATCTAACAATACTGCACTGCATTGTACTGCATGAGGATCTGTACTATTTCTTTGTGTCTCTTCACTGTAATTCTGATACTTTTAAGTGATTGTTGTTGTTGTACTATAAACAAGAATAGCTGCTCTCTCTCATTTTACTGCTTGGTGACACCAGCCCTTATTTAGCAAGCTATCTTGGGGTTAAAAAAAAAAAAAAACNAAAAAAAAAAAAAAAATCCTATAGATTCTACCATGGAAATTATCCAGAATAAATCAAAGGCGGCTGTAGGAGAAGAACCAGTGAAATCAGTTCACCATTTACATATGAAACACCCAAATTAAACTTTAGCACGATTGAAAGGAACAGTTGACACAGCAATAATTGTTTCAAACATAGATCCTACAAGCAGAGATGGAAAGATATACTTCAGTAGCCTGTCTCTTACTGAAAAGCTTTACCCTGAACTAAAACCTTTTTTTAAACCTAGGTGTTTGTTGAACTGAAAAACATTAATTGAACATTAAGTAACCGTTCCATCTCCTCTCAATTATATTTCTCACACCTTTCAGATTCCTGCTTTCTTTACACCCTCTGGTGCATCTGTCACCTCTTTGCTGCAGCATCCAAACACTTGCAGGTATGTGGAAGATGTGCTAATGACCTCTGTTCAACAAGGGGACAGACTGCAGCATCACAACACTCCAACAACCCCTCTGCATGGAAATCTAAACTTCATAATCCTGCAAAGAGAAAGGAATACAACAATCTTCTCTGGAGGGTTAAAACTGCCAACATACTGTACATCTGTTCACTAAATGTTAAAATCTACAATCCACAAGAGGAGAATTCAAAGGAAATGAAAACGAAGGTGAAAATGACAATTGAATGCTTGCATTTTGTTTCGTCTTTTTAAGGGAGGAAATAAAAATGCGGTTTCCAGGGATGACTTTTTTTTTTTTTTTTTNTTTTTTTTTTTTTTTTGCAGGGAAAAGACAGAACAACCTTACAGCGAGAGAGAACAGTGAATTGTGTGTGAAGTGGAGTGCAGTTTAAAAGGCATGAAAAATAGAGAAATAAAAGCTGTCTGCAATGGAATTGTAAATCTTAGAAACGTGGCATTTTGCCTTGTTTATAGAAAATGCTGTAAGATCTCTAGATATGACTCAGAGCATTTAAATAAAGATGTTATTGCACTCAAGTTGCAGAATCAGATTTTTGTCAATGTGCCTTCCAGCTTGCCTTTCTATAGGAGTTAGTTTTAAATTATTCTAGCTGTGGTTCTCAAGCTGTGGTACATGTACCACCAGTGGTACTTGAAGCTCCTCCAGGTGGTATTTCAGATGACTGGAACTTTCTGCAGAGAATCAAAATCACCGAAAACTATGGAAATCTATTGTTGTGACAATTTATTTATGGGTTTCATTAATAGATATTTTACAGTTTAATTTTTAATAATATAATAACTAATATTGTTATTTATTAATGTGACATGAGCTTAATGGACATCCTGATCATCACTTTTAGACTTTTTGGAAAGGTCATACAGTATATTTCTGAAATTTTACCAAGAGGTTTAAATCATTCCTTTTATTAGCTGTCAAATTTTACAAGTTACATGAAATTGCAAAAATGTTTTATACCGGTGGTGTGAAATGCCACCATGGTACAATATTAATGCTTCATTTTTTTCCCCCCTTCTCAGAACAGCCAGACAAGCAGCCCAGTGGAAAAGCCAAAGTAGCCAAAGAGAAAGATGAAAGAAAGACAACCAGATAACTGCCTTCTCTCCCAGCAGAATGGGATTTTAGAGAATAAAGAGGTAAAATATAACATTTTATAATACTTTTAAGGGTTATGCATTAAATTTATATCTGTGTCGTCTTGAATTTTTGATTTCAGTGAAGGTGGAGGTTAGTACCTCCCCAGAGAATCATCACATGCTTGTCTGGATACGGACAACAGAGGACTTAATGCTGATGTATGCAGTGTAGAGGATGAACATGAAAAGATTAGTGTAGTTAATTGTTTTGGGGTTTTTTGAAAGTTTGATTTTCACATTTTAAATGTTCATTTTGGCTTTCATTTTTTATTTTTCATTGTTTTAAAATGTTTTGTTTGGTTATTTGTTTTTTCACTGTCATTGTTTTTTCATTGCAGTTCAGTTTTGGTGCTGTGGATTTGGTGTTTTTGTTGTTTTTCGGTTTTTGATTTTGTTGATATTTTGTTCATTTCATTGTTCATAGCCCATTTGTCATCACTCCAGTGTTTCACACCACATTCTCACTCATTTCATGTGTTTGTGTGAGCTACTGTTCATGCCTCCAGTGGGACACGAACCATCTCGTTCTCATTTGACAAATTCCCATATTTAGCAGATTATTGACTATCAAACTAGTAAAACTTATTTTAGCAGAGATCTAGTGTATAAAATGATATTCTGAACTCTTCTCATGGGTCAACTCTGTGAAATTGCTATTTGTCGAGAAAGCAAATTTTCATGTCAACGTTCATCAAAGTTGAACTCCATGCTAAATCTTTAAACCAATTTAATTCACATCTTTTAATGATTTGCTTCTACAGCAAGCGATTTAATCTGAGAGAGACTCATCAACATAAATAAACTTGCTCTTAGTTTAGCTAGTAGGACAAAGATTTTGCACCTCAAAGATTGCGAGAAAAAGATTGCAATTCCCAACAGTGTTTGTTTAATCATTTTTGTCTTGTAGTCTGATCAGATGTTTCCATGTTTATCATTATGACTGTCAAACTAAACTGTAATTTGAAAAAGTACATGAAAGCATATAACACATTGCAAGTGTAGTATGAGATGGGTAGAAATATATTTCTACAATTTTAAACACTCCATATACTACTAAAAAATATATAATTTCAGTGTGGAAAAATGAAAAGAAAAATTGATTTTCACTTTCAGATGTGTTGCTCAATTCATATCATGTATAATACAAACAGCAACACAGAGGGATTAAAATGTACTTCTTGTCCACATACACTGCCAGAGCCTGAAATCCTGTCTTTCTCTGATCTCATTGTCTCTCCAAAACAGGCTAACATCCATTAGTTCTGGCAGGTAGGGGATTGAGATAAATGTGCTCCAATTTTAACCACCTCTTGGAGTGCCCTGCAGGGTCTCATGGTGACAGAAGGATGGGGAAGGGAGAGTGGGAGCTGTCGCAAGGTAGCTTGGACTGTTTCACAGTGGCCTTGCAATCTCTACCTGTGGGTGGAATACCAAACACACATCTTATGTCCTTGTGTGAATTCATATAAATAGCTGCAACACTTTCTCTCTAGTTCTTTCTCACATAGATACCCACATATCCCTTGAGAAGAAAACACCTACAAAGGTTATTTTCCAACAATTTATCTAATTATTTCAAATGTGGCCAGTCTATCTCTTTTAACAGAGGCTTGCAAGGCAGATAATGGCCAAAAATGGAGGCAATGTGCATGCAAACGCTCTCATTGAGGCCCCGACTGATAGCTCAGTGGATGGAACACACAGCTTGTATTGCCTAGTTATTCAGTTAGTATTTGATTCAGGGTCTTAATCTATATAGTCTGTTCCTCATGAAAGCTTATTTGTGTATGAGTGAATGTAATAGAAAGAGGATTCAGTAAAACATGCTTCCTTAGTCAAAGGACCATACCAGTGATTTTAGTATTCATGTTATTTTGAAAATCCCCTAATCTTTCAAAATCCAATTTTTAGGTGATACACCCACCTAAATGATTCAGTGATTCAACTGCTAACATTACATCTGAATCTAGAAGGTATGGCCATTTTTAATTTCTTGGTAAAAGCCGTCTTCTGCTGGCATTATATTCCCAAGCGGAGATGTATATTTTCTTCTGTGTTTGTCCGTGTTGAACCAGTTAAATAGCTACAAAAAAAAATTTAATACAGGTATTAAATTTACTGCCTAGAGTAAAACAAATTTAAATGTACCGTTCCAGTAGCACATTTTGGAAAAGTTGTATTTACTGGGCTCAAATATGCAAAAGCACCAGTATAGTCCTTTAGCATCAACTTTCCATCTTCTGAAGTAGTTCTAAGATCATGTTTTAAGCCTCTCAGTGCCACAGCTAATCAAAATGCTCATTTAGCCCTGTGCCCCTCCCCTCCCCTCNCCCCCCCCCCCCAATGAGTTTTGACTTTAATCATGATATATGAGTTGCCATAAAGATAATTATAATAAAATGCCCTTCTGATTACATGAGCACCCAGTCATGCTAATTGTTCTTATGATTAAAGGTCAGGCTCAGCGTGTGTCTCTGCCTAGACGACACCAGCAATGGCATTTGATGGGAATTTCTCGATTCAATTATCCACAGGGAAACAAAAAGGCCGGGTCAGTTCTCTCTCTCCTTCCAGCTGACATTTACAGGAAATGCTTGGAGCTCATAAAAGCACTTTAGCAATAGAAGGCAGTTTTCCAGCCCATGAAATATTATGGAGGATGAATTATTCTCCACATTCTCCAAAAGTCGTCATCACAGCCATAAACAAACATTTCAAGTGCAAGCTGTCCCCCCACGCCCAACATCGTCCCATAGGCGCACACACGCACATGCCCATACAAACATGCCCCCANCCTCCCCCTCCTCCCTAAATGCTGGATTTGGCCTTCCCCTTCCTGCATGCTTAGGTGGCCCCCCTCCTTTGAGGATTAGAAACCATCAAAGCCGTGCTCATTCCACGCTCACATTTCCTCTCCCAAACAGCAGGCGGGAAAACCCCATCGGCCCACACACACACACACACACACACACACACAC
>VXCM01003940.1:15113-47612 GCA_014773175.1 Lucifuga dentata
ACACACACACACACACACACACACACACACACACACACACACACATACACACACACACACACCTACCTCTGTATCAGCCAGCAGGGCAGGCTTCAGATATGCTTAAGAGGAGCAGGAGATATGCAACCAAATACAGCATACTAAATTCTATTACAGTGCATACATTTGCTTGACATTACGGAATGTTCTGTAGGCCTCGTTTATAGGTGAATCATATTGCTTCATAATACTTTCTGATTGTTTGGAATTTGAATGTTGTTCAGTCACAGACGTGGTTAGACTGCTAAATATGTTATTGTCAGACTTCAAAAATGGCCTATATTTCAACTGTGTTCCAGTTTACTGCAGCTATTATTTGGATGTTTCTTGTTCTCAGTGTCAATGCCAGTGCGCGCATGTGTGTGTGTGTGTGTGTGTGTGTAGACGTCATGTCCCCATGTAAACTGCGTGTCACAATCTCATAGCTCCATAGCTCCTCAGTGGTGACTCTAACGAATGGCTGCCCCAGGCAAGGCAACAGAACAAAGTGATTTATTTGTTTGTGTGTGCGTATTTATGTGTATTTCTGTCTGTATGAATACTAATGAATGAATCAAAGATGTCGGATGGTTCATATATGGACTTTGTACCAATTGCTACCAGGAAGCATATCCTGTTCTGTCTTTGAGGGCCTGGGCCCTGCAGTAGTGGGCACTTGGTAATTCTTTCATCAAAGGCCTGGTTCTCAAGCTTCCCTACTTCCCTCTCTCCCTTCCCTCCCCTCTTCTCTCTGCTCCAATCAGAGTCCAGACCAGCCAGGCATGACTTATAACCCAGTGGGGATGGTGCTTATTATTTCAGTCCTGAGAACCTTGCCAGTGCTGCCTTTCTGTTAACCTCTGTCTGCGCTGACTGTTACACCTTTACACCCGACTTCTTCTGCTGATGGTCGATTGCTCAGCGCCCTGGCTGCACTCAGGATGACACACTTTGTTTCACTCCTGGCATTTCCAGGAACTTTAAGCACAGCTCGAGGAGTGCTACGTCTCTCCTGCAATCTTCTCCCACGATCTTCTTACACAGCCTCTAAGTGGGCATCCAATCCAATCTCTAATGTCCGCAACTTTCTGTTTAGATAACATATCGCATGATCCCGTTCATCATAACACCCCTCTATATTTATACACAACGTTGATGAATTAAAGGACCATACCTGTAGTTTTGCATGTTTGAATCCAATACGTACAAATGGCATACACTGCCAACCATTTTCCAGAACATACTACCAGTGCCAGTAAATATTAGAATTGCTTTTCCTGCCTTCCAGACTGCCATTGGTTGGAGTTCATTCCAGTATGCTATTAAAATCAAGTTTTATAGACTTGAAATATGCTTGAGGTAAGTAATCCATCACAGTGAACATGACATCTATTAAATTTTTTGTTGAAGCATCTTTATTTAACTAGTTTGACACAGAGCTACATGGAAGACAATGTATCTCTCTGCCAGGGAATATAGTCCCAAGAGAAGTTGACTTTTAGCAAGAAATTAAAAATGACCATCCCTTATACATTTGTACAAAGGTTTTAGAAGGTGAAACATTGTATTTTGAGGTGGGTGTATCATCTGAACATTTGAATTTGAAAAATGTGTTTTTGTTTTATTTTTTAATCAAAATAACACAAAAATTAAATGATGATGGTTTTGAAAATGGCTGGCAGTGATGTAACATGTATGCGGAAAGTATTTTGGGCTTAAACATGAAAAATAACCTGTTTGGTCCTTTAAGTATGAACCACTTTTCCCCTTTGTTCACTCCAACTTTCTTTTTCTCTCAAATGCTATCCTCTGATCCTTTATTTCTAATTCACGCTTCAATAACTCAAATTTGTCATTCACTTTCTGGCACTATGCATATAGTTTCATTCCAACATTTCTGAGACACACAAACACTGCTGTAATATTCTCAAGGTTATTCTCAATGTTGCCCTCCACAGATCTGGGTCTTTTTATCTAACATAAATATAGCTCAGAGCTCTAAGCAGTCTGATAAAAAATGTAGAAGTGGACCAGGGCATGGCAGGGAGGCAGGGAGCCAGAGAGGCAGGGAAACGAGTGGCCGACTTTGGCATATAAAAAACACCTGCGACAGTTGGTGGTCCGCTAAACTAAGGCAGCTTGCGGGTGTGAGCAGTGGGCCAAGGCAAAATGATTGCCATAAAAGAGGCCAAGCCTGCTGGGAGCACTGGTGCCTCTTGTCATCCTGGCCTCATTCCATTTCATGACCTTCTGGCCTTGATACTCTCATCTGTCCTTCTATTTTTCTTCTCTCTCTCTCTCTCTCTCATACTTTGATTTCCTTGCTCCCTCCACTCTTCGATTTCTTTTCAGAATCTGTCTATGTAATTGGTCACATATGCCCAGATGCTTGCACTGTGGGGGAATGAAGTAAAATTGAATAGCAGTGGTACCCTTAGTTCTTTTTAATCCCAAGTCAATCTAGATCTTATCTTTCATAACCGGAGACATTGAATTTAATGTGAACAACCTTCTTGATTCATAAGAGCGGTAACACCAATGGAAGGTAGATGTGTGGGCGAGAGAGAAGGAGATGATGGATAGAAGATACGTAGATGAGAATATCAGCAATAAAACCAATAAAGGATGCAACAAAGGCAGAAGTGTTTTCTCTTAGTTGGGTTACACTCAGTGCATTTACATGCATGTTAAAAGTTTGATTATACTTGGATAAGGGAAGACACCAATTTTTTTTTTTTTTTTTTTTGACGTCACATATACATCTCAATTAGACTGAAATCAACATCTTTTTTCTGCCCTCCATAATTAATAATTATCAACTGATTTGAATGTGATTTCATCATTTGGAACAATGCTAGTTAGTTTATATGTGAGCTATAGGACAAATAAATGACAATTAACTGATTTCTGCTTTTAAAAAATGTGAGATAGTTACCCATTGTTTGGATGAGCTTGACCTGGTTTGTGGCTTTTATTTTGACCACCTGTTGTTTGAAGACAAGTGGTGCTTTGGCCCTGTGTGGCCTCAAGATCCATTCATCACACAGAATCGTTTCATCCTCTATCGGCTTTATGTATTATGTCTGAGCTCAGCAATTAGCTGCTTGGTCTGGTTTCTAATTGTGTAGTGTTATTGTAAAGTGTTATATATAACCAATAACTTGTGATTGCTCTCATTGTGTTTGAATTAATTTGGATATCGTGAATCTATCATGATTTGTGAATTTCGCTAATGAGCAACAGCCAATTAACAGAAACAGCAGGGCACACCACTCGCATCCTGCCAGCCCAGGGATTGATCATATTTTTAATAGCCCATATTCACATTTTCTGTATTTTCTATTACAATGATGCAATGCTAATGTTAATTTTGTCATATTTATCATCATCCTTGCATTTTCCTATTTGCCAAGTAGCCCATTTAATCTGAACATCATTTTGTCTAGACTAATTAACAATGTAATTGTTGACGCTTCAGGCATTTTTGACTCAAACTATTGTTGCCTCCACTTCTGAAATCCCTAATCAATATCGGTTCATCGTTTGATTCTCAGCCTGGGCCTTATAGATTGACAGAATTGTGAGGTCACACACACAAATACACACATACACACAAATACACACATACACACACTACCCTTTCCATTCTCTTCTGATTATATTTTTGATGTCTATCTGTTGTACCTCAGCTGGCAAGACTTTCACTCAGAAAAGCCTCAAGCAGATAACTGACCAATCAATGACCGCCTCTGAAAGAAGAAAACTCAGAGTAAAGATTTGTGTACAAAGTTTGATGCATGTTTCTCTATGATTTCTCACATAAACCTGCACGTGTATGGTTGAGGACAAATGGGTGTTACTTTGAAAATTTGCCACTTAAGTCTGCTTTTTTTTTTTTTTTTTTTTTNTTTTTTTTTTTTTTTTTTTGCATATTGTCTGTTGATATGTCCTCTCTCCCTTTTTATCTCTCTCCCTTTATGACTCATATAGACTCACAAACAAAAATGTCTTTCACATGAGTACACAGTTTATTAAATGCAAGATGAATATCAAGAGACTAACTACAGTGAGTGAGTGAAACCACCATTGCCAGTCCTTCTGGGGCCTTGACATTTCACAGGTACCTGTAGCAATCTGACATACCAAGGACACGTCATCCTGAAGTTCTCATGGTGTGTTTCATTGCTTTCTCTCTCTCTCTCTCTCTCTCTCTCTTTTTTTACACACTCGTTGCATAACAACTTTCTTTGTCAAGGTTATATTGACATTAAGGTATACCTTGCAGCATGCAATATGTAATACTCTGTAATACCATACCCTACGGAGTGAGAAAGGTTTTTTTTTTTTTTTTGAAAAAACATTCTCTCACTTTCTCTCTCTTTCTTTTATAGTGTCTCCCCTGATTTTTGTTCCTCTCCCTTGTTCTCACATCTTCTTTCTTTTCTTTTTTTTTTTAAAGAAAAACATTTTTATCTCACNCTCCCTTGTTCTCACATCTTCTTTCTTTTCTTTTTTTTTTTAAAGAAAAACATTTTTATCTCACACTTTTTTAATCCACCTGCTGATACTTTTCTTGCCTCCGGCTCCTCCTCCACCACCACCCACAAAGTCTTGTTTTTGTCTCTCCACACACACCCACACACCCTTTCTGTTNCCACCACCACTCAGACACTTAGGCAGAGTCATCCCAAGTTGTTACGCTCCCTTCCTTCACCAATCAGATCACAACCTCAGAGTCATTTTCCAAATTTGGCTGCTAATTGGGTTTCTCCTGCGATTAAGCACAATAACAACCTTCATATTAGAGCTTAATGTCCCGTAATGAGTCCATTTGTTGGCCAGCAGCTAATTAGGTCTGAGCTGTTTATAGATAGCCTACACAAATTGATGGGCATTACTGAAACATTGTGTGTCAATCAGTAATGTGGTCGGGTACATTTCTGCTTTTAGCTTGAGGTCCCTGGTGCAGAGCCCCCTAAAACAGATTATACAGTTCTGCTTCATGGATCGGGCTGCATAATTTGTGAGGCAGCTCAGCATTAACATTAATGATAACTCCAGGGGAGCAGAGTAAAATCCATTTAACAGTGACTGACAAATCTGCTTCCTCCACAACAGGCATTTAGTTTTATTAGTGTTGATTGTATTCAGAATTTGTGCTGAGAAGACGTGTTCCTGCTTTGTTAACTGTGGTGGTTTTTAAATTATTCATTTGTAGAACTCTAGAATATTTTAAGAGCAGTTACACAGAGGATGCAACACTAACATAAGGCCCCTACAGAAGCTGCATAAACCTATAATCTAGAAGTTTTACTTGATCTAGCTGGTATCCCAAGATCCTCCATTGTAGTTAGAGTCTGCATGAGATTTTGGTGTGATAAGGCACAGTGTGGATAAATATAGTGTGAGTTTAAGGATTCTAAGGGCATTTTCACACCTAGATGGAATGGGAATTAAATAATTTTCCTCTCTCTGTCTCTCTCTCTCTGCAACACCCAATTTTTAATGCTTTTTTTTTTAGAAGTATTTGCCTCTTTTAACTTTCATCAAGGCAAACCATCTGTTTAAAAACTTCTCCAAATTTTCCCATGTGCCATCTGTTGCCTTCATTTTTTTTTTCTCAGAATATTCTCTCTCTTCCGTATCAAAAACTGCAGTATTTCTGAAGGAAGTGTGTTAGTCAATACTGACTTTGGAGTGAACTTTGTATTTTATTTTATAGAATTAAATGGGTATTAACTTGGTCACATGTGACCTACAATCTTATAATATTATAGTTACATGGGGACATATAGTTTTGCGGTGTAGTTGCATTTATAGACTTTTGGATCTATTTAAGTTGTTAGCTCTTGGCTCAAAAGAGTTATGTTTTGTCACATTTTTCTTGTTTCATTTCCCTATTTTGGAATAAAGATGTCATGCAAATTTTGATAAAATTGCACCAGTGAAACTAGTCTGAAAATGGTCCTCTCAAGTCCAGAAGCCTATTTCTAATCTATTAATATCAGCTGTATAATAGCAAAAGTAGTACTACTAAAGACAATAATTAGTGAATAATCCTGAATAGTCATAGCTATCTTTGAATGGTCCTTGATTAAAAAATAAATAAATAAATAAATTAATCATAATAATACTACTAATAATAATACTAATAATAATAATAATAATAATAATAATNTAAATAAATTAATCATAATAATACTACTAATAATAATACTAATAATAATAATAATAATAATAATAATAATTTGGTCATATTTTAAGCAACTGATCATAGTTCATAAAATTAAATTATATTGCTTAAAAAACTAGGGGAAATGATTTTTCATTGAGAGACGTTCTGGGTCCTAACTGTGTGGGAAGTTTTAACTTTGAGTTAAGAAATCTGAGTTATGACTTAATGTGTGCTCAAGTATTTTTGATCCAAACTATATGGACCCAGTGGAGAAATTTGTATAAAATATAATGAAATATGAAATATAATGTCTGTTGTGGGCATGCTCCTGTTTCAGGAAAGTCCACACTTTTTGAGTTTTTCCATGGTTAATTATAACTTTGTGAGGATGTTTGTGTGTCCTCATCTCCTCATTACAGTATTTCCAGTATGAGGTGAAGGCCTTGAAGGCACCATAAATAAAAAGTACCTAATGGAAACTACTTTGTAACAAAAAATACAAGGTACTTTTATGCGTGGGGACACGTAGCGGTCCCTGTCCCGCAGTTTGGGAACCACTGTCCCGGACGACCTCTGGTCTTCTCTCCGGCTGCTCAGTCTCCGGCTCCGCCTCTCTCTGCAAACACCCGACCCGACCGAGCGACTCCCCAGCCTGCCTGCCGCCATCCCAAATCCCCTTCCAGCTCCAGCCTGTACCTTCCCCCTCTTCCAGGACCGGATTCCATACGGCTGTCCTACCAAGAATCCTCTTCTCCCAAACCAGATATATTCCCAATTTTACCGTAAGGAAACATCTCGAAAAGTACGATAAGTAGGAGCAGATACATCGGATAAGTTTTTCTTCTTTGCCCCCAGTTTTTGGCCCCGCGGCGGGGCAGGACTTTAAGGGCAGGCCGGAGACAGAAAGGAGAGCGGATAATGTGGATCTGGTACCTCCTGCTTGGTTCGGGGTCAGGCTCAAACACTGTTGGTAAGTTTTTTTAAAGTAATGTTGTTGCCACGGCGCAGACATGCTTCAGTACGTGTGGGCTGCAGGGAGGGAGGGGGATGTACAAGCTTTAGAAGTGTTTGGGTGAAACGTTCAAATGTTCATCTCATCGACGTTTGTCTGAATTGAGCGTTCTGCGCATGAATAGAAAATTATCCGACTTTATTCTCGGCGCCTGAAGTGGATTTTGTGTTAAAACTGTGAGAACTAGTCAGAGTTTTTTTTTTGTCGTGCGTGTGGAATGTGTTGCTCCGGGTGTACCCTTCACTTGTGACTCACAATTTATACAACACATCTTCATGCCACAGTGATCCGCTATGTGTTTTACTCAGATGTGCAGGGATGAGGTTATATTCTCCTTCAGGCTCAGTTATGACCCAGAGGTTGTTGACAGGCCAGTGCTGACAAGTCAAGCTGTCCCGCCATGACAGCTGGGGGACCTGTGGAGGAGCCATAAACTGAATTCTGCTGCAGGCGCTCTGTCTTAAGCCCCTGACAGACTCTGCGATTTTTGGCAGTCTTAGATGAAAGATGACGTGAAAGAAATGTGGCGATATCTTTGGTCGTGTCTCCAAAACAGTGGTCAGGGTTGGATTGTGATCCTAATTTTTATGGGGACTTTAAGGTTTGTGTGTGTGTGTGTGTGTTGGGGGGGAGGTAGTATGGTATGGCCAATGATGCCAGAGGTGGGGGTGAATAAGTCCATAATCGTCTGCTGTTTCTTGTTTCTCCATGCCAACAAAATTAGAAAAGGAAAAAAAAAGTCTGCTTAGTTTAAGTTCATTTTAATTAATATTACATTGGGCAGTGCAAAGGCCACCGGCCCATCGCCACCAGCAATGAGAATTGCTACATGCATGAGAATCTTTTTGTCACAGACTTACAGTGACGTGAAATCACGATATTAGGTGCTGGAAACATATAAAAAACAGATATAACATGAGCTGTCATGGCCTTAGAAGCCCATCCTTGTTTGTGTGGTTTCCTCTATGGGAGCTCCTGTGTTGGAGCAAAGGAGCAAATACTCATGTTTGTTTTGTGTGATGTCATACTGCTAAATGTCAGAAACTTGGCTCCAGGTATAAATAAGCAAATGTGATAGCCTGCAGTTTGACCAAGGTAACACACAAAGGTAGTGAATTATGGAATACACAGACACACCTGTGAAAGTCAAAGATGGCTGACTGTGATTATTATAAAAATCCAAGTGGATGTAGCTAGGAACAAGAACAGCTTGCATGGTAAAAGGTAAACTTTTGGTAGACCTGAAGCTACACAGTTAGAACCCAAAATATCCAAATAAAACACCATTAGACAGCTTGACTATTACATAGCAATCCCCATCACCACCACCCCACCCCGTAAATTCTATTAACTGTGCAACCCAGCTGCAAAAATAAATCTCTTTCCCTAGATTTCATTGGTGTTTAGTTCAGCAGAGGCTATTAAAATCTCATTCTGTGACCTGACCTGATGTCTGGTGCCTTTGTTTTCTGTAAACTGATGTCATTTTAATTAGCATTGTTTGTGTTCTGTACAAATGGGCCTGACAGTTTTATATTTCACACACATGCCAATAAGTTGTCCAAGTTCAGCACATTATCCAGTGATGAGTTTACATCTATCTATACAGAAATCGCTGTCCATCCGTCTGTCTGTGGCACCAGTATCTCTAGAACCCGGCACTGTATGAAGTTGAAATTCGGCAGGTGTAATGCTCAGGACCCAAGGACGTGCAGTGTTGCGTGTGAATTTGTTAGGATGAGCGGTTCTCGAATTGAGCTATTCCGTTATTCCGCTATTCCACATGTGGCAGGATACGCTCCGGGTGCAGCAGCATATGTCCACTCCACGGGCACTATTGGCAAGCTACAGCGCACACCATCAAGTCCGGCCCGATCTAAACAAGCATGTTTTTAGCGGGCACTGCAAACAAAGCAAGCTCTTGAGGATGTGCATAACAAAATTATGGCAGGCTGCGATGCACACCACAAACTCCGGCCCGATCTGAATACGCTCCAGGTGCGGCAACATATGCTCCATTCCACGGGCACTTATGGCAGGCTGCGGCGCACACCATAAAGTCCAGCCCGATCCGAACAGGCACATTTTCAACGGGCATTGCACTAGTCTCATAAAAATTTGCTCCTGTTTTTACTCTTTTTAAACTTTACATGTTGTGTAGTAGTATTCTATGGTCACTATTTTAGTTTGTTTCCGAAGTGATCCAAACCTGTGAGCCAATGTGGCACATCATTTGTCCCATACTTCCCATAATGAACCATCAGATCTAAACGGGGGCCATTGTTTAAACTCCCACACAGGGACTGCTCACAGACTTTGCAGCTTAATTGCTATTGTTGCACTCAGGACATTTGTGTCCTTGCTGTCTTGCACCCACGCATGAAGCTATGTATTGAATCAATGAATGAATCACAAACTTCTTAATGGTCTGCTGGAAAAAAACAAAACAACGTTGCTATAGAAAATGACAGCGTTTTATATAAATTCCCACCACCAATTACCAGAACTACTATCAGCACTGATATTGGGCTACATGTATGTTCTTGTCTATCTGTACTTGTATGCGTGTGTATTAACACGTGGAGTATGAATGAATCTCTATCCTCTTGATTTATCTGCAAAAATGATAATTAAAGACGAGTCTTATGTTTGATTTTTGGTGGCGAGGCTTCCTCTTTGTTTACATTTGGATCATGAATTTTGCCTTCAAAGCTCAAAAAATCAAACTGACTTTTTTTAATCAGGGCAATTATATCAGGATGTAGATATTAAACTTAATTATTTCTCAATTGCTTGTGTTTTTTTTCAATCAGCCAAGACATTAAATGTTTATTGTCTTTACATTTCTCCCGCAGCGGGGGGGAGGCCTGAAGCTCCTGAAAAGGCATCAGCAAAATATTATGTACGTTTTCATTTATATAACAGCCTCTCATTGCTATTTTCTATGATTCATTCAAGCTTTTGCTCTGAGCTCTCAAAGCTCGTGTTTAGCTTCACTGAAGAATTTTGGATGAAAGTTTGATACTTCATATGCTGCTGCTAGGCTCACTGCTAGGCAGTTTAGGGGCTAGTTTACACTTCACATTCATTAAGTGCAACCTATAAAAGGACTATTAAAGCTACAGATGTCTGAGTGACTTTATCTTGCTAATCTGCGTATTGTCTCACATGTAAAATGGACATACGATGCATACTGTGGCTTTGATAGAAGCTCAGTTAGCACACCAACATAGCCGCAGTCCAGTATCTCCTCAATCAAGATTAATGTGTTCCATTACGGCTCTGTGCAACCAGGCTGCACTCAGCACAGGTGGCAGGATATTTCCATTCAAAAAGACAAACCAAAGGCAGCCTGCTGGAGTCATTTCTCACACCGAACTGAGAGTCAGAATCGCATTGTTGCTTCAATAACCTGCAGTGGGTTTGCGTTATCTTTGCGTGTCTGTGGAACAGGAAAGAGAAAGAAATAATGTGTTCTTGATCCGGCTGATATGGTTGATATGTTTCCAGTCATAGTCACACTGAGGAGGCCGGGGATTAGGATTTAGCTGTGTGGCTGTAGTTCCTAAAGTTGCTAAACAATGCCACATGACTGGAATCAGGTTTCAGACCTCGGTGGGCTAAAGCTGCAGCTTTACCTAAGCACATATTGTGTGGTTTCCATTCCATTACTCACCAGTCAAAACTAAGAGTACACTTGTTTCATGGCTTTAACAAAAAAAGCATAGCTGTACATTGTTTTGCAGTAGGATCTTTGTCCATTGGATTTAGATTGTATTGCAGTTTTGTACTTATCCACTACATAGGTTTGCTGTCTTTTTTTCTCCAAGTCATACTAAATGATTCATGGACCCCTGGATACATGGATCAAAGGAGACACAGAGAACCAGAGATGAGTAAAATGTACTGGAAAAAGTTAGAAGACATCTCATTACATATTGACTTTGTATCGATTGTAACTAATTTGCCATGCAGAGAAGCCAAGGCTTTGTTAATCCCTGATGGTTGCCTTATATTGATCCACCGTGTCCTTGGTTGCCAAGATCAAATCTCGGTCCTGGATGAATCTCTTTATTTACTGAAGAGAGTTGTTGCGAAAATACTAACTTAGATTTTCCACTTCAATTTAGCTTTTGTACGTATACAGACATACAGTATATATGTGTGTGTGTGTGTGTCGCTCTTCCTGCTTATTAAAGTAGACTGTTTACTCAGCATTTTAAGCTACTATTGCAGTGCCCATTGAAAACGTGCCCGTTCGGACCAGGCCAGACTTTATGATGTGCGCCGCAGCCTGCCATAATTTTGTTCTGCACATCCTCGTGAGCTAGCTTTGTTTGCTGTATGAGACCGTGGCACTGGACCGGAGCATATGCTGCCATGCCCGAAGTGTATTCTGCCGTCGCACTCGCTCAGAGTGTATCCTGCCGCACAGACTACTTTTTACTGGCACAGTCAGTTCGAGAACCGCTCATCCAAACAACTTCACACGCGACACTGCACATCCTTGGGTCCTGAGCAATGAAGCTGTAGAATTTCAACTTCATACAATGCCAGGTTCTAGAGATATTGGTGCCACAGACAGACAAAGAAACTGTCTTTATACTGCAGATAGATTATAATGTGTCAGAGGGCTTGGTTCAAAGTGAGACCCAAGCAGTGAATTACTTTTTTGGACTGCTGCACTCTCTCTGTGGTTTTTGGGGAGAATGACCCACTGTGTCACTGTGTTGCTTTACCTGCTGACACAGAGGGGACAGACCTTGGCAACAAGACAGCTGGCTCCTCTGCTGGCTCCTGTAATCAGGAGTCATTTGCTCTGCTGTGTCACACAGCCAGTGTAGACACCGACAGGCTATTTTGGACTGAAATTCCAGCATATCCCTGTCAGTCCAAACAAACGCTTCACCTTAAAGGTCAACAAAAAGCCAGAGACACAGAGCTGCCATTAGGGCTGATTCTCTGTTAGTTTGTGGACATCGACAAAAATGTGTATGCATGCGGTTTCATGTGTTTGGATTTTTTGATTTTGATATGAGGTCGCTCCAGCCAATAGCCACCGTCTCTTTTTAATTTGCCTTTTTTTTAATCAATTAATAACAGCAGTAATAATAGTTTGTACTTTAATAGCACATATTGTTACCACTGGCAATGCTTCCATCTACATTTCTGTTTTTCAGCAGGGACTCTCAAAAAGTAACAAACAGACTTCAGTGGAATTTTGTAGGTAGGTAGTGCTTGGGTCAAAACAGAGTTGATTCGATTTTGAGGAACATCTGGATAGGGATCTAATTTATTTCTTTTACATTGCAAGATAGGGCATTAGTAAATGTTTTTACCTTAACTAAAACACCAGTGTTTGACATCGAGATATTGATCTGGAGCTGGCAGATTTAAATAAATGCTTAGATAAGGGTCACATTAATGGCATCACTGTACATTAATAAATAAGGCTAAAAATATACAACTACCCACCAACTGTCACTAAGAAGCTGTGAATTCAGCAGTATAAAATGATTTTAACATACTTTGAACATTTACGGATAATAGATCCAGAGGAAGATGATGCTCACAATGACATTGTATGATAAATCTTTTTTACATACCTCTCAGGGTATCCTCAAGTTTTTCTTTTTATCACTGTACCATGCAGTGTGGGGTGATTGGACATATCAGGCGTGGACATACTTTCACCTATTTGTGTGTTTGTTTATTTTCATAAAGCTCTGGTAGCTTAATTTTGCCTATGAATAGCTCAACCTCATCCATTGACTTTGGATGCTCTAATTAGATGCAATTTTCCAAATATCACATGTAAAGTGATAATTTTGACTTGACATGTTTCTAGATTGCAATCACAGAAACAATGTTTTTTTTTTTTTCTTTCTCTCCTGCCAAGCGTGCTTACATGAACATTCTATGTCACGTCTGATAAATATGCAGATAGTGTTACTAGCATTGTATGTGAACCCGTTTTAGAACCATAGCATTATTGCTAACACATTTATCTATGGGATTAGATTAATCTTCTGGATCATGGAGATTTTTAGTGGAACTCTGCCATGCTTCTATTACACACCACAATGATCAAGATTATTTAATAGGTCAGGGGTAAACTTCAAGCCAAAGACTTACACCTGAGAAATGCTGGTTCATGAAACAAACCATTTGCTCAAATTAAAGTCCAAATTATAATAGGCACCCTAGAGTGTGAAATTTCTGTGATTTGCACCCTGCACTGAATTTTCTGTTCTATTCTGAAAAAAAGTATAGCAGTAATCTTACAGCTTCCTTTCCTTGGATGAATGTGAATATTACATTATGTGCCTTATTTGAGTGATTCGGGTCATATTTGGGCAAGTGTGATGAAGCAAGTAAAGTCTAACTAAAACCTCTGGTGCTTGGATATCTGCCCCTTCATGGTGAAGAAGTAAAAGAAGAGAGACTTGACGCTCTCCTCTTTTCTCATCACACTGACATTAAGACGATGCCAGTGGAATTTTCTTCAGATATTATTACATGCTTATTGCATTTAGAACCCTCTCTGGTGAAATTCCAATTTAGGGCTGAAAAGCTATTATGCATTTGATGTTACGCCTTCAGGCCAGTGCATTAATGAACAAATAAGATCAATCTCAATTTTGTTGACTTGAAATAATTGCCTATTTGTCACAACTAATTCTGAAGCTTTGACTCAAGACCCCATGATATTAATATTGAATTCCCATTATCACATACCTGGGGACCTGCTCATTACATGGAGCTGAATTCAAAGGATCAGTCATCGTGTCTAATGGATTATAAGAAATGTCAAGACACCGAGGGATAATTTGCCTGTCTGTTTGAGGGAGGAGAGGTGAATTGATCCAGAAGCTAAGTAAATGTGTGGCAGAAACATGGTTTGTGTCATGAATAGAGCCCAGCCAATACTAGATTTTGCACATTAATATCGACCTAGATATTTATCGACCAAGATATTTCCATCCATTCCATCCATCCATCTGTTCTTTAGCCTATACCGGGTACACCTGCTTCACCCAGGGGACACGCACCCCTGTGATGGATGACACACAGAGACAAACAAACTCATTCATGCTCAAATTCACACCTGTCTGCAATTTAGCGTTTCCAGATCACCTAATCTACATGTTTTTGAAGGTGGAAGGAAACTGAAGCATCCAGAGGAGAGAACATGCAACGCAGGTCCTTCTTGTTGTGAGGCACGAAAGCAAGAAAAATCAAATGCTAGAGTACAGTACTCAATAATACTATACAATAGTATTACTATGCAGTTTTAGTTTTTTAAGAATATTATATATATATATATATATATGTAACTATATAGCATAGGTCCCTTTAATTTGGTTATTAATCAAATTAAATTTGGTTGCAGTGACAAGTATGTTACTAATAAATGAAGATACCAGTAACCAGTTATTGACAATGTAATTTCCAATTTCCCTGGAAAAAAGAGAAAATAACTGAAATATAATAGAAGATAAACTTGAATTGAAAAAAAAACAAAACATCAAAATGCATTCTGCAAAATATCTGAGTTAATATCCGGTTAAAAGTGTTTGAAAAGTTCAAAAAAAGGTGAAATTTCAAAATGTTTCAGCTCCTTGGTAAACAGTGAAATATAACCCTTAAATAATACAGTGGCTAGATGTAACCTAGAAGTACAGTATGATGATGTAATGATTGGTTGAGCTTTACTCATGATTATGGCTTGTACCCATGAGCGGTGCTCTTGCTTTAAGTATGCTGTCTGCCTTCTCCCATCTCCTTGTATTAGAGGTCTTCATGGGTCCAAAATTTTGGACCCAACCCAAAACAGACCAGTGGAAAACCTACCCAACTCAACATGCATAAATTAGTTTCTTTGAAAAGATACCCAACATGAAAGGGGACCTGAGGACAGTTGGACCTGAACAGACCCAAATAGAGAGAGACGCAACACTGACAGCAGCTCGATGAGCTACCAGTTAACAGGCAGCTTTTCTTTCGACTTGTTCCTCACTTCAGCAAAGAACACCTCAATTTTTCTCTTGACTGGAGTTCATGCTCTCTGTCTCACCTCCAAAAGCATATTTTCTCCTGCGGGAATTATGACCCACCATGTTTTGAGAGCTGATAGGGAGTCTGCTCAGATTCACTTGAGTATAGACATATTGACTCAGACCCAAGACCTGAGGCAGTATCATGAAAGCCAACGCAACGCAATTATACAGAATAGAATTTAGACCACACTTGACACACTTGAGTCCTGGATGGGGTCTCAGTTCCTAGGAACCGAATGGACCTGTGAAGACCTCTGCCTTATATCTCCTCTGTTCTCTTTCTTCTGCAGTATAGACAATGCACTGAGTGACTGTGTGTGTTTTTGTATGTATAAGGTGCAGTGTGTAATATGTGTGAAGGGTAATCGTCTGTTGGACAGGGACCAGGGGAGGCGAGGCATTCATCTTCACAGGAGCTAATCACCCGCTCCTGTCTGATGTAGAGAGGCAGCCTCACCAGCCCAAGTCAAATGCAAAGCCCATGTTAATTGCTTTAATGCTACTTCCCTGTCAGCCATGCCTTGGCAGCAGCTCCCAGCACTGGGCTGCACAATGAATTCTTTTTCGTGCTTACTCAACCTGGAATGAAAAACTTATTTTTACTTTTTGTTCTGCTCTCCCTTTCTTAAAATATCAAAGGTAAGGGGGAGTGGAAGTGGGCTGGTTGTGCAGTGGGAGAGAGGGCAGGAAGTTCAGACCAGACTTTGGTCATTACTGGGGCAGAACTATTAGTCTTGCAGGGGTCTAGTATGTCAGAGATGGTAATTGAGTTCTTCTTTGTGCAGGCTGCTCTAATGAGAGAGAAGCCGCGGGCCTAAGATTTGACTCATTTCTTATGCCCAGGACGATATGTCAGCCTAGCTATCCTCCTCCTAATGAGCCCAAATACTTGATGAAGGATTGGTGGGGTTCCCAAAGACTTGGTTGTGGTTTTGTATTAATGTACTGCAACTGTTAGTGCTCTCTAGAGACTTCTTTAATGATACTTCTGGTCTTTCATTGCCTTTTTAGTGCACTCATCAAAAGTGTTGGGAATTATTTGTATTTGTATTTACCCATACAGTTTCAGTGGATATGCAAATTTTATTGATTCATGACTTGGTTTACTGTCCATGACAGAGCTGAAATAATATATCTATGCCCTGCATGTTTCTGCACAAATGAATGGAAGAAGGTGCCAAAAACTTGTGCAGGAATTCAACATTATATCATTCAAATGAAACATTTATGGGATGAGAATTGCTTGTTTGGAGGAAATACATAATGAGGAAATTTATTTAGCTTCAATTCCCATGGCTGCTTATTAATTAAATAATTATACTTAAATTAAACCATAGTGCAAATGTAGTGTTCTAATTTTCTCAGTTGTAATTAATAACAACAGTACGCCAGTCAAGTAGAGTGGAACACCTGAGGTGGAGCCTTCTGATGCAGCTAAATTTCCCAAACTAATGCAAACTTTTTTTTTTTTTTTTTTTTTACTGGAAAATTAATAGCATGTCATATTCTTACTGGAAAGCAATTTCCAATGTAGATGCACTGACTTGGTTGCATTGACTATTCAGACCCAGACTGATTAAAAAAAAAAAAAAAAAAAANAAAAAAAAAAAAAAAAAAAGTAAATAGGAGTATTATACAGAAACCAGCCAAGCTGGTAAACATTGCATTTCACCCTCATGTGATTCTCTTTTCCACTGTGTCCTCCATGGGTCAGGAGCTCATCTGTCCTGAAGGAGCAGCACAGCAGCTGATTATGATGGATTATGATAGATTCCTCCTTTACTGACCTCGGCAGCCACACATTCCTCACTGTACTCACACACAAGCCCACGCAGACACACATGAACATGGCATGCATGCACATATACACACAAAAACACATGTTCACAGAAGCAGTAAACACACGTGCTGGAAATCACACACACAAGTGCACACACTTTAGCACAGACATGGCTGCAACTAATGACTGAACTGCCATTGATTATCTCTTTTGATTAATCCTTTCAAATATCAAAAATATACAAATGCATAACACAAGACATCATGTTGCCAGAGCCCACATGATGTCGTCCATTTGCATGTCTTGTCTGTACAACAAGTAAAAAAAACTTAAAGATTCTCAAATTAAAATAATAAACAGAGAAAAGGAGCAAATCATCACATTTGAGATGAAACCAGCAACTTCAGCAATTTTACCTGATAAATGACTAAACAGTTATTATTATAATAGTTGACAATTTAGCAACACTTATACATTCCAAGGTTGTTTATCTCATAAACACATAACAGATATCAACACATATAGTCTCATACACACACACACAAAGTAAGCCAACTGAGTGTGTGTGAACATATGCTTCCACATAACAGCACAAGACTTTATAGGCTGTTCTGTCCTTTGTGACTGTCCCACTCACAGGTCAGTTCAGATCATTATTAATGTCCCAAACCAAACCCATTTAACTGCAAACTAACATAAAAGCAAAACCTGCTGAGAATAAAGCTAACATTCTAAAACAAGGCCCAAACTGGGAACTGCTGTCAGAGTGATCCATTTACTTTCATTGTGATTTGGTGTCTTTACCCCATGCAGAGAACTTTGAGTAGTGTGTTTTTGTATAGGCACCTCCCCTCCACCCATCACCACCGCCCCCCTGTGTTCCACAAGCACAGATGGTGCTGGTGTAGCGGTAGTGAAGACAAATGAGCTGGATGACCATACTCGCTGGTGCAGACTGATACATATTCAGTCGCCTGGCTAAAGTGAAGATATTTGCTTTTTTACCTGCATCTAAAAGTGACAGGCCATCGGTATCGGTGGGTAAAATGTAAAGGTAGATGAGGGTATTGACTAGGGGAAGATACATGTCCTGGCTTCCAGCTCTGGACGTGAGTCTGCATACGGGATGGAGAAGCAGGAGCGTTGACATATTCTGATTATACGGTGAATGTATGAGGAGAGAAGCAAATGGGTTGAGTGGACTTTCATAACATGGGTCCTGCGAGAGTACGAAGCTTTTTCTCACAGTGCAAGAGTACTTTTTAGCCATTACCATGACAACGTAGAGGTCTAGAGCTCTGTGTGTGCGTAAGTGTGTGTGTCTCTGACTATAACAGAATTATGTGTCTGAGTAATGTAGCGGATCTCTCAGAGGGGAGGTGAAGTCAGATGAAGGAGGCTCACCAGCGAAGAGGAATTAGTGGCAACGAGGAGACTCAGTGGGGGCTGTCAACTCTCCGCACATGTCGAGATAGATTATGGTGGACAAATACTGTGTGCACACCTGCTAAGACACACAAACACTCACACACCTGAACGCACAGGAAAAACACACATTACGTGCACACAAATTAACACCTCCCACGCAGCCACTTTTTACCACAGAGAGCAAAGCGAAAATGTTAACAGAGTGANAACACCTCCCACGCAGCCACTTTTTACCACAGAGAGCAAAGCGAAAATGTTAACAGAGTGAGATATTCCCCTGCTATGAATCGAGTGCCCAGACTGTAATTACTGTTTAGAAAAATGGTCAACTCGTAGTTTCGTGACTTTTCTCATCACCGTTCTTGTCTTTTCCCGTCACGTTCCTTCGGCGGTTTTCGTTGGCCTTTCACGGATAAAAAGACAAAATCTTATTGGAATGACCTTTTGTTACAAGATAGGCTGCCACAGTGAGAAGAATTCATACACAGTCTACCTCTTAAAAAAAGGTCCCCTATTTGACTTATTACCATTTTGTTTCATTACCATTCACTTGAGTAGATATTATATTATGCAGCGTGATAGAGAGAGGAGACAGAAGTAAGGAAAGAGGTAGAGAGCATAGACAAGGGCCAGTGGCACACTTTTCCTCATCTGCATTCTGTTTAAATAGACATTTCCATTGTAATGCCCCTACCATTCCCCCTTTACCCCCTCTCCTTAATGTAGTGTCTCTATCTTATATCCCTTTATTTCTTCTTCTGCTCACCTTCTGCTCTGCCTTTCTATTTCTCCACCGCTCTTTTTGCCCTGGTGTTTTTGACAGATATGCTTCATTCCCACCGCTTTCAACCCCTGCAGTGACTGCATGGCCTGGCTGCACAATTAGAAGCTCATTACTTGTTAATACACAGACAAGAAGACAGACAAAGAGAGCCTGCCTTTTCTTTTTTTCTTTTTTTTTGCTGTGTGCTCCCTGTTTCCATCATTTTCTCTCTCTCTCTCTCTCCCCAGGCACGTTTTTAAGTAAAAGGGTGAAACTTCTCTTCCTCCTCCTTTTTATTCCTCTCATCATCCCCTCTGCCACACTTTTCCACAGCACATAATGAGCCTGCATGTGTGAAGAAGGACTAATAATTTAAATTCCCATTTTATGAAGCTAAATCTACTCGCAACCAAGATTAACATGACATTTTAACATCGGCATATCATTTTCCAGCCGATTTAAAATCTTAGCTTAGCATATCTGGTTTATAAAGTTTGTGGACCTTGTTGTGTGTTACTATTTAGCATTTGCGGCTGAAATAAATTCATAATTTCTCCAGTTTTATTCAGAGTTCAGGTTGTGTGACTGCAGGCAAACTGACAAATCTTGCAGGTGTAGGATAAGGTCAGCAGCAGCAGCACCCACATATGATATGCATCATTTTTCAGGATCTGGTGAGCTCTGCTGAAATGCCACGTTGCTAAAGTAAGAGGTGCCATGGTTTAGCAGTGGATGGATTTTGTGCTGTTTAGCGGTGCATTATGGGATAGATGACCCCACGATGAAAGAGACGATGGGGACGTTGACATTTTGTTTATTTAGTTTTGTCGTGATGAGGAGTGTAAGCCTATAAATGAGTCATTTTTCTGGTGCTGTGTGCACTTTGGTGCCCATTCTAGTGTCTATCTAAATTTAAACATTGCTCCCAGTGCCAACATCTAAATCTCATTTTAGTCATTGTTCTCCTCCTCATTCTGCTCCCCCCTCCATTTCCATCAGTGCCTCCTTTCTGTGAAGGTAATTCCAAAGTGATGTTAATAGCCTGGGATGTTGTTGAAAATGTCTCTGTCGTCTCTTAGAGAATTAAATTTGGCAATTGCTCCTCTGAAACTCACACTGTAGAAAATTCCATCAAAACAACTTTTCTGAAAGTATTTATTTTGTTTGTCTTTTCATGACAAAACTAGATTTTATGCCCACAATATTGACTTTGCATTGTAATGCATTTTAGCTTCTGATCTGCAGTTCAGCTTAGATGGACTCATAAACAGGCAAAACAAACTGATGCTATGGGATTTTAGGCTCAGTGTGATCTGCGATCCCAGATTAATTGAAGACCAATGTGTGATTAATGGGGCCTTGTTTAGCCAAGCCAGGCTAATTTGACCAGTCATTGCTCCAAAGATCCAAAGGCAGTCATTGCAAGGCCTATTTAACACAGGGGAGGTTGCTAAATGAACACATAATAGTGAGGCAGGGGATAATGAAAGACTTAGGTTTGTGCTGATGTTTATAAAAAGACGCATGTGCGTGCTTGTGTGCAAACACACGTCCTTGTGTCTCTTTTGCCCAAGGACGCAGAATGGCTTTGGGGAATCATTTGCAGCAGAATTACTTAAACACACATCTGTAAGTTCCCATTTACAAACATACAGCGACTATGTACCTTATTTATGCAGCTTCACTTGAAGGGGGAAACATTTCATTTACACCTTACACCCATCCACCACCCACTTACCCACTCCCAAGTTTACATTTCACATCCTCAAATGTGTGTGTATGTGTGTGCGAACCACTAAAACACTTTTAGTGCAAATGTTATCAGTGACATTGTGTAATTCATCTGAAGCTTTAGGGTGCAATAAACAGTGGATATAAAAAGAGAGATGCAGTGGATGTTACACATTGCAAATCACATTTCCATCCTCCTTTAATGTTATTTACGCCTGGGTAGCATTGACTTGTATTTTATGAAAAAAAATCAGTTATATTTAGATTATCTTAGCTGCTTTAACGTTACTTTGCATTATAAGTTATGTATCTCTATTACTCTGTAGTGAAATGTGGCTGTCTGATTAAAATCCTTGTTTGCCTTTCTCACATATCCTATCTTCAAACTGCTATTCTCTCTCTCTCTCTCTCTGCAGCAATGTTTGAGTGAGAGCTGAACATTTCTGTCCACAGGAATAATGTTTTTGAGTCTACGTAACAATTTGTGGCTTCGTCTGTACTATCAGGGACACGTTCATTCTATAAAGAAGTCCTCAATAATTGTTTCCTCACATTAAAGGGATATATAGATTAGCCCGAAGCATGAGCGGTCCATTCCATTTTCTAGGAATAAGCAACTCTCGCTTAATAACATATTCTAAAAAAGGACAATGGGTAACAAATTTTTATTGAGGGTCTTTAGAAGTCTGTCACTTTTTATATTTTGGTATATTGTACCAGTTCCAGTTCAAATACTCACAAGTTAATATTCTAAAGGCTGATTTAAGCTTTTCTCAGATTTGTCTCATATCTGTCTCCAGACAACATGTTCATAGATAACCATCACTATAATGGTATTCATCAGTTTATTAGCATAAATGGCTGTACGCCACTAGTAGCGGTCAAATCAATGAAAATCTGAGGTCAGACTGACGACTATGGGGTTCTTAATCATTGTCTTTATCCTTCTCCTCTAGACTGTAAGAAAGAAAAAAAAAAAGGTTAGAATGGGTTTTTATCTGTAAACCTGCCAGGTNTCTAGACTGTAAGAAAGAAAAAAAAAAAGGTTAGAATGGGTTTTTATCTGTAAACCTGCCAGGTATTACTATAACATGCAGATCTGAGAAAAGGCTTTGCACATACACTGCTTATGTTATTTTATTAGGTAGATTTCTTTTAAAATCCCATGTTCATTAGAGCAGAACAACCACTGACATTGCTGTTCTGCAATAAAACTCACAGTAAACAATTCAACACCAGGGGACGTAAAACATGGGGGTGTGGAGGTGGCCTGGGTGGGGGTCATAACCACCTGCCACTCTCCATATTTTGCATGCATTCTTGTAAGGCACTGCACGTCCCAAACAGCCTCAGATAGCCAGCAAGCTATCTTACAAAGTAAAACCCATGTGGCACAGCCTGCTTCATAGTAAAATATGTTTATGTGTGTGTTTGGATCTTAGGAGAGGCTCTTTAGGAAAGATAAGTTGTTTGTTTTCTGAGAAAAGGGCTTTAAAATCATTGTTATCGCTCAGTGTTCATGAGAATGCCGTAAACCACGTGGGGTTTGAAAACTTCTGTTTTATTCAGGCATCCTGTAAAAATGTGTTTGATGTCTGTCCAAACTAGTCAGTCCAATGAAGACAAATAGTATCTGTATAAATGTTCACTCCTGGAGACTGCTTGCCTTCTGCTGTGGTTTGTGGCCAAATTATTATCCCAGTTTTCAGTAAAGCATTACATAAAGAATGACAAGCCAAACAGTGACTGCCATGTTTTGGAGTAACAGCAACAGAAGCATCAAACCTGCCAAAATTTTTGCTGTTTTAGTCAACTGATCCAAGTTGTTGTCATGTAGGGTGCCTCTAATATTATTGCACCCAAAAGGGAAAAACAACAGCACATCACATCAGCATTATAGTGTCACTGTACAATATAGAGATGCATGCTTTGCATATCAGAGGGCAAGCCTTAAACTCAGTTTCTTCCTTGAGGAATTTACTCTGGCTCTGCCTTGAAAGCTAGCTTCCTTATTTAGTTGTTTAGTATGTCCTCAAGCCAAACAATTACCTCGTGATCTGCTGAATGGAGGGTGACTAATCCTCTTTTTTACTTTATAGAGGACAAGCTTCAGTGATATGTTCAATTGTTTCTCCCTCTCCTGACGCACATAGTGGGGTTTGGCCGGGCAAGAGCCATTCCAGTCCTCAGTGAGAATTGACCAGCTTTCTTCTTCGCGTTGTTCTTCTAAGGACCTCTGAATTTGGACTGACAATGGGTGTTGGCGTGGATCATCTTGGAGTCCTTTTCGTTTTGATTTTCATTTGATTTGATTTCAATTTGATTTGATTTAGCACAATTAAAACATAACAAAGCATATAAAAACATCACAAAATCATAAAATGTGCCAGAAGAGGCAAAAAGGCAGGGTGCTTCTGCTGCTGATTAGGCCTCCACCAAATAAAGAAAAAACACACTTTATACATACACAACTTTTCCCAGAAGGGTGAAGCCAGTTGGCAAAAAAAAAAAAAAAAAAANAAAAAAAAAAAAAAAAAAGCTAAATAAGTTGAAATTAGTTAATTAGTTGAAATCATAATTTGATAAAGGTGGATCTGATAACTTATATGGCTTGTTCTTCGCTGTGCCCCCAGATGTGGTGATTGATAAGCAAAATAGCAATGATGGCCAAAACTATACAAAAACAAGACCCAGGTTGTAAGAATTTGAATTTTCTTTTAAGGAGTTTCATGCCTGAAATCTGAACTGATGTAGATGTCAGAAGTGTATCAGAAGAAACTGGAGCATGGAAGATTCTTTTTTTTTTTTNTTTTTTTTTTTTTGTCCTGGCTTCTCATATCTGTGCTCCTCTAGTTTAAGAACTACAGAGTCTGACTCACGTCAATCTCTTGACTGTTTTTCCCTTGAGGGGAATTCTTATTTTTAGAGTATGCTACACATTGAAATACAGTAAAAAAATAAATAAATAAGGCCTACATATTAAATAAACCAGTCACACCACAAAGTAAACACTGAGTAAATGCTGTTCATACGTGATGATTTAAAGTCTTCGGCTACAAATTGAGATTTAATAACTAAAATGATACTGCAAGTAAATACACTGACCAAAGACTTAAATTAGATAAGGTTTAGATATGTAGCACACTGGAGAAAACCATGCATTAAATTTCATCAATACAAATGTAGTTTGACTGTCAGACTTTATCCTGTATAAAGTTGTTGCTGTTAAAAAGTTCTTTAGTATTCTAATAGCTGTATCCTTCTAACAATATTTGAAATGTAAAACATGGGTTGTTCTCATTGGTTATGCATTGTGTGCAATTAGCATTTGTCCCATACAAAAGTAATTGACTGTCGATGAAGCTCCTTCCTGCATACACACACATTTCCTCCCACCTTCATCCTCATATTTGTTTTTTTTTTAAACTTTGATTCTGTCTTTGCTTCAATCAATAATCAAAGAATATGATTTTTGTTATTTTTCTTAATTTTTTAGCGTAATGTAGCAGGGCATATGAGTTGAACTTCACAGATGTAGAATTGCATCCAAATAAGAAACACACGTCCCAAACTGTCCTGAAAGCTTTGTTTTTGACTGATCCTTCACTTCCGTAACATGAAGATGTCAGCATGTTAAGACTTTGAATTTACACACCTACACACCTTTTTAGATACATCTATGAGTTATAAGGCAAGCATCCGTGTTTTGCAGTTGGTGTGTGTTGCCAACTAGTGTCTGATGCAGCTGGCCAATCAGAACAAAGTGGGTATTTCAAGAGGGGAGCCATAAAGAGACACTACCTAAAATAGTCTGTTTGCACTCACTGTGCACAGTGGTGCTACGCAAGGTAGAGTAGAAGTAGATCAGTGTGTTTTGCACAATAAAGGATTGAAAAAGTTTCAGAATAGATTCATAAATGAAAATATGAATACAGAAATCTGCACAATACATTGCCTTGTGTATTACCACTACTATAAGTACTATAATTACTTTTCCAAAAATTTATATGCAGTATACAACAACAAACAGGCCACAGGCTTAAAGGTACACCTATCTCTAAAAACAAATTAAAATAAAATAAAGCAGTCCCAATTCCAGCCAGTCCAACCCCTGAGGAACTAAAACAGAGACAGCCAGTCTTGTAGCTTTCAGGGTTAGCTGCCTGTCTCCATGCATGGCTGCTCTTTCTCTATTTCTCCCCATTAAGGGCTTGCTCGCTCTGTGCTTCTGCTGCCCTGCCTCTGTGTGTGTGTCTGTCTGTAGGGTGTCTGAAATTGATGCAGACCTGCTTCTTTACACTTGTGCTTATTTATACTCGACGCTTCAGTGAGCCAAAGAAACAGGATATAGAATATTTTCTCTCTCTCTGGGAAGCTTCCTCTTTTGCAGACAGACAATGAAAGAAACAACAAACCACCTCGACCACCCACTGCACATGAGAATCTCAGCGTGTATGCAGCACATTAAGAGTGGTGCATGATTGGAAAATGAATGTCTATCTGAAACTAAAAGAGAATAGGTTATATTCAAAGCTGGATCATGTTATTCACCAATGCAAACAGACGTTGCCTTCCATGTTTGCACTGATGTTATCAGTAAAGTAACTAAGCCTTGTCTTTTTCTGCTTCAAACTGAATTTTTCATAATTCACTTAAAAGGACCATGCATGATTTTGCATGTTTGAGCCCAATAAATACAACTCGCATATACATGTATTGATTGGGTTAAGGTTAGTCCTTTAAGATGATTAGCACAGAATGGGGTATTACTGAGAATGTTTCAGTTTAATGTAGTCTGTTATAAGATAGCCATTTTCACATTTCTCTTGTGGAAGGGGAAGACTTCTTTGCTGGAACAATTAGTCAATACATATTATTTTTTTAATATTCTCCCTGTCTGTGGAAAGCTCTGAAACTGCCCCATATTCTTTCATTTTTACCGTGGCTTACAAAATATATGAAAAAAGCCCAATCAATTTTTGTTGCTGTTTCAATCCAGGGCTCGGACTTTCACCCAGGGCTGATCAGTTCAGGTCAGACATCTAAGCCCTCTCTCGATGGTGGGTTCAAGCAGGCGATTGTCATCTCAGATATAGATTTTTTTATCTCTGACCTTTTGTGCTTGGAGCACAGGGAATAGAACTGATGCTATTACAAGCAATCTGAGGGCAGAAAATGATGTTACTGCCCACCGCTCTAGTTTTTATTGCTCGTCTACCTTCATCATCTGTAGTTTGTAACCTCTTGTCCACCTTTTGTCATCCTGAACCTTTGCTTTATGCATTTCTTCTCTTTTATCTATTCACCATATCTTTGGTCCTCCTCAGGGACTTGATGATATTTTCGTCTTCTCTGTACATATTGTATTTTCTCTCATAGCATAACTTTGATGCTTCTTCTTCTTCTTCTGCCATACTTTCCGTTACCTCCCTGTTTACTATTGGAGCAACAGCTTATGTTGTGTGTCAAGACATGTAACCCACAGTCCAGCCATGCTGAAAGGGGTGCTGTAAGGAAGGCCATATATAGTCTGAGGTTTATTAAAGTTTCAATAGGTTCTGTCAAGAGTGATATGGCCTTTTCAAATAAATGAATGCTGCACAACACTGAGATGTTGTGCAGCATGCTTACAGTGGGAAACACTAGTAGATATAGGTGGTTGCTATGCATGGCCCATCTTTGCATGTTTTTGGAGAATTGTTAGTGCATTGATGTCTCTTGGCAGCATCATTATGTATCACGTGTAACCCTGGAAATCTTGAAATAAAAGTTGGAAGGTTGCCATTTATGTATTGACTTCTTTTTTTTTAGTTTTTCTTGATCAAACATGCATCAGTGGTCAAAGATATTGAATAATTTTGAATCCTTTTAAGAGAAGTTGGATGGTGTTCACAGATCTTTCCAATTCCTGTCATGGAAAGCATAATCACATTTTAAAAAATTGTGAAATGATCCTCAGAGACCTCATATACACATACCAGGCCTGTCCTCAACATATTAATTCATGACCGCATTACACAGCACATGGGATGAGTTAGGGTGATTTTTTTTGTCCTTCCCTGTGACAATCCCCAAAGTCACAACAGGCCTGGAAAAGAAGCTTTTTTTAGTTTAGCCTTGTCATGAATATGGGAGAGTTATCCTCTCATTTACACTTGGGTTTTGATACCCAATTTCAATTTTTTTTTTGCCCATATTTTCCCATTTTTGGGCAGATTATTTACATCTTTTGTTAGCCCATATCTCACTTTGCACAGTTTTGACCGGAAACACCTCAGATGCAGAAACTCGGGTTTGCACAATCACACCTCTCCGAGATGGATGTAAAGAATATGCTGCAATGGATGAAATATTTATAAAAACTATTGCTTTCCAAAGCATCTATCATGTTTTAAGAAGGATTAGAGCAGTTGTTGCAGCTTGCGCGTGTGCAGCAATGATCACCACTGCCTCAATTCACAGGGAAGTATGGATGCAACAAGGACTCAAGATTGGTGGAAATGTGTGACTGAAGACTTTGACAATGATTTAGTGGGTTAGCAACTTTCAAATGTGGACAGAAACATTTAATGTGTTGCGCAAGCATTTATCACCAAGACTCTCCCAGCAGGATTCATTCTTTTGTCAAGCAATCACAGTGTAGAAGGAGTTGGACTGTGGGGGCTGGCAATGGAAGCACTGCATGAGTATGTCTGATTAAAAAAAAAAAAAAAAAAATCAGTTTCTGTTGACAGAGAGTGGTCATTGTGTTGATTGCTAAAGCCATTTATATGAGGATAAAGCAGGAGTGTTGTATTTTCTTCAGGATGAGTCAAAATGGCAAGGAAATTCTGATCTGTGTATTTAGATCCCAGTAGCATTGGCAAATATCTGATACATATCTGATTTGTTTTAACATATGCATATCACCCAAAATGGATGTGAAAATATATGATTCAATGTGCTTTTTTTTTTCTTTTTTACCATTTACATCTTCACAAAGCATCTCCAATCCGTGCCACATGTGAGCAAAAGATCAGAATCAGGTAGCTTGTTCGTTGTAGTATAAATGTAGCCTCAGAGTTACAGCCATGAGTTCTGAGTACAACAAATTCAAGCTCTTATTAGTTTTGACACAACACAAGACAAGAAAAGACTGCATTTATAATAGCTTAGCCTTAGAGGATACTGCAAAAAATATGCCAAATTTAATTTCAATGGTTCAAAACCACTGAGACATTAGATGAATGTGTTGGCTCCGAGTTAATCTTTATTTAAAAATAGATTTCAGGTAAGAGAGAGGTGCACTTAGAATACCAGCTGCTATGACAGCTGAGCTGAAAGACAAAGAGGGATGAATTGCATCCTGGGTGAACCAGGAACAGTTTTTGGAAGTGGTGCAAACAGAAAATGGAGACGCTAATTGAAAAGTATCCAGCTGATGGTTGTCTAAATCGGGTCTTAGTGGACGTAAGGATGGTGGAGGATGAGAAAGGTTTGGGAAGTGGAGGATGGGTGTGCAGAAGCAAAGATAGTAAAGTCAATATTTACCCTTAGTAATTGGTCTACACTCCCCCTAGCAAGATACATAGGCGTCCACCTTCATCCCTGCCTTATCTCCACACACACGCACACACACACACGTAATAGTGAAAGCATATCGGATGAATGACTGAGTTGCTGTGCACGGACAGATAACCTGTCACGTCCATTAAAGTTTTCCAGGTCACCTTGGGTATGCTGCAGTGAGTTATTATTCCGTTAACATTCCCATAATGAGCTGCTCAGCCACACTTACACAGTTGTGGTAATGAGGTTGGCCCATAGGTTTACCTCATTCTTAAAACACCATACATTTTTTTTTAGTTGTCTCGCTGTATCGATGGCAAAGGTAAATTAGCAAGGGGTGTTGAGCTGGCCAGAAGAGGGATTCAGATACACATTAACATCCACAAAACCTGAATGTGAAAACTGCTGCTAATGTTTTTTATAGATAGCGTAAGAGGCCGTTGGGAAAAGAGGGCTGCCTTTTTCCCCTTTTTTGCTCATTTTGGCCATCGCTCTCTTTCAAACACACACACAATCTTACACACAGGCACAACACACACAGTCTCCCCCNCCCCCAGCAACTTTCCAATTAGCCTAATGCCTCTCAAGCAGCCAGATCTTTGAAGCCATTTAATATGGCTCTCTCCTACGCTTTGTTCCATGTTGATCTGAACAGACATGTTTTGTAGTACTTTTGTTTCTTTACGTTGTTTTTCAGTGGGCCCCATCACATACTGTATCTGTGAGCATATCTAACTATAAAGACAGAAATCTTTGTCTGTGGCACCAATATCTCCAGAACACGGCACTGTATGAACCTGAAGTTCGGCAGGTTTATTGCTCAGGACCCAAGGACGTGCAGTGTTGCGTGTGAAGTTGTTTGGATGAGCGATTCTCGAATTGAGCTGCGCCAGTAAAAAGTAGTCCACGCAGCAGAATATGCTCCGGACACGGCAGCTAGGCTCCGGTCCAGTGCCACAGTCTCAACCCATCCCCATCCAGCAAACAAAGCTAGTTCATAAGTTCAGAACAAAATTATGGCAGGCTGCGGTGCACACTATAAAGTCCAGCACATTTTGAACGGGCACTGCACTAGTGTAACAAATTCTGGTAATCTGTAGAATCCTGTAAAGGCTGTTGCCATGTAGACACACCAATAAATTGGTAAATGTAGCTTAGCACATGAAAGCAATATTTACCTTTATTTAGAATGATCAGAGTTCCATGATGCAGTTCACTGCTGATGTTGGGGTCAAAGTTTTTGTGCTTTGTGATCAATTTATAAGATGTTTGCAGTTTTCGTGGCAGCAAACTTGTCCTGTTTCATCTGTCTATTTGGATAAAATGGACAGACTATAAAATGTAAGGTGTCTTTTTCATGTGAATAGCTGTTTGATTATATACAGTATAAATAAGATTACCTTGGCTACATTAACTGGATATACGATATTATCTAACATTTAAATTAGTGTTGATGTGGATAATGGCATCACCAAATATTTAACATGCTTTCTCTTCCATAACTGTTACTCTTCATACACGTGTTACATACCAAAATATTCTGGCCATCCTCATTTCTGTCAGAGAAAGAACTTTCTGAGCTTGAAATTTAAAGCAAAGGGAGTGAATCTGTCTTCAATTCCCTCCCACTGTATCTGATATCTGAAATCCTTTAACACAGAAACTTACACATTGTTTAGGCTGCTGTAACTGCTATAATTTAAGTACTATGTAGACATATTTCAAATCAACATCTTCAGCTCAACCTGATGTTGCTCACGGAGCTGATGCAGTCAGTGCTTTTGCTAATGCAGTTCCAGTGCCAACGCTGGTCCTTGGCTGCATGTCCTTTTTTTGTGCAGCTGTTGCTGATGGGTAATTTTCTGGCTCCAAACAAACCCACTGTCCGTGAGCTGGGTGCAGTGGTGCAGCTGAGCTTGTGATTATGCAAATCTGACAACCTCTTTTCACAAACAGAAGAGCATTTTTTTTGTGGCTGTACTTGATGAAGATTCTGTGCATCTTTCAGTAAAATTAATGGTCTAACCTTAGCTCGCCAGTTGTAAGTTTTTACAGCTGTGATAACCTAAAGAGGAAACGAATTATCTAAAAGTAATTATCTTAGTTTCTAAGACGTATCCACATCAAACTTTGATGCATCTTAACACTGGTGATTGTGCTGCATTAAATGTTATGGCACGCTAACAATGTAGTGTAACTGCTTTCTTTCGTGTAATAGTTAAACTCTAGTGGAAAATAAGAAACCTTTACTTAGTCCATGCTCATAAAATGCTTCCTAACATCACTGTGTCAGCATCCCTCTCTCTTCCTTTTCTTCAAATTGTGTACATACAGTATATCCCCTTGTCACAGAAACAGAACAAACATGGATAGGAAACATTGAGTCAGGAGACACTGTCTACAATTTACACTGTTTTCTGAGATGATAACAAAAAATTGCATGTTTGCTAGTTCCCAAATATGCCTGAAGAGCTGTAAATACACCCAAAAGCTTAGCCTTGGTCCCTTTCCCTATGGTTCCTGCATCATCATTTGGTATTTCTGTAAGGGTATTGCCTAAGAAATCCTGTACAGGTGACAACTGAACTGAGAAACAGCAGAAGCAACCTCCTATTTGGTTAAGTAGATGTAATAAGTAATTTATATCAGCCAGAAATTTTCATGGTACATTCACAACACACATACATGAATTCATTAACATTGTCCCACAGTTGCATTTGAAAAATGTTCCTAACTATGAAAGAAACACTAATTGGAATGCTAGTCGGTCCTCTGAAATTACCAGTCTTTTCTCTTTATCCCTCACTGGCTGTATTCTATATTGCAAGAGACAAAAGGGTGGTTTGCATCATCCCTGCAGAGGATTAGAAGGGCTGTGCGGTCTCATTTTAGAGAGAATCTACAGATGCGTTCCACAACCTGCTGTGGTAAAAGAGCTACAGGAGAAGAATGATGTAAGAACAGATGATTTCTATGTGTCAGTGAGCTGCACTCTGGGAAATGGCTCTATTGGTTAGATCTGCTAAGTGAATCCAACAGCCTGTGTATTCTAGCTGAGAATTCAAAAGTGTTCAAAGGTCAAAGCTGTTGTATTTGTGTGTATGTAAATACAAAGAATCCCAGTGATGAATATTGCCTGGCTGAGAATGTGTCTGGGTAATAATGCGGTAGAGAAAACAAACCCATTTCTTTTGCAAAAAAGTGAGTAAATGTAAACTGATTTACTTGAAATGTGGGAAGAACGGAGCAGGATTTTCTCTTTAACCAGAACTGCATTATTCTCTATAAAGCATGCAGTGAAAGATGAAGTGTTTATGAAAACAATATTAACGTCATGAATAAGTCGGTCCTGCATTATTATTTTGAAACAGTGTCACAACTGGTCTGTACATTGTAGTTTAAATTTGATGCACCACCAGATCAGGTTGTAAAGGAAATCTACTAACTGATTTGTGGAAGAACATAGGATGGCTTTAGTTCCTTTTGAGCAGGCCAATTTATCAGCTCAAAAGGAACTCAAGTATTTAAAGATGTTTTTGCGGCAACAAGGGAATAAGTTTAATGCCTTTGGAAAAAACACTTCTAAAAGAAGCTCCCCATGCAGCAGAAGCTGCAAAGTAGAGGTTCAAAATTTTGTACCTGATCAGAAACAGATTTTTGGAAAACCTACCCGAACTGATGTGCATTATACTCAACCCAACTGGGACCTGAGGGTGATCTGAACATTTCAAAATAGACCAGAGCAGGGTCAGATTGGCCATCAGGAGAGGCAGGACTTTTCCCGGTGGGCCACAGACATTGGTAGGCTGGTGGCCTTTATACTACACAATATAATGTTACGGTAATTAAAATTAACTAAAACTAAGCAAACATGATTTTTTTTCCTTTCATAATTTTCTTGGCACGGAGAAACAGCGGACAATTATGGACTTATTCGCCCCATCTCTGGCATCATTGCCGTTTTCATCTGGGTATTCCTACCCC